>VNJS01007061.1:0-192536 GCA_008042575.1 Drosophila watanabei
TTAAAGTAATATTCTTGCCCTACACATCCAGTTTTTAAAATTTAAAAAAATCATTATTGGTTACCGAGAAATTGCCCGTTGAAACTTTTGAGTCTTGACTAGAATTTGTAGCTTAGGCTTATTTGTGGTGATTTTAAAATGCTCAACATTTTAGTTGGTTTACAATCGGGAAACACTAAAAATCCTTGATTCATTTCTATTAGTGTCAACAAGACTTTTTTGGACGACATTATTGCAACCAATCCTCCACTCCAATCGTTTAGGCCACTCTTTTTTTACCCAATGCTGTTGTCGGTCACGACTGTCCCGAAGGCAAATGAAACAAGGATTTTTAGTGTTTTCCGATTGTAAACCAACTAAAATGTTGAGCATTTTAAAATCACCACAAATAAGCCTAAGCTACAAATTCTAGTCAAGACTCAAAAGTTTCAACGGGCAATTTCTCGGTAACCAATAATGATTTTTTTAAATTTTAAAAACTGGATGTGTAGGGCAAGAATATTACTTTAAGATGCCATATCGATTGTACCAGTAAGACTATCCGTATTAAAGATATCGCACCTCAAAAGTAACGAAAAACGCCATTTTTCGAACTTTCAAATCGAAATATCTCAAAAACCTGAGGTGATGGAAAAAATCTGAGCCCAGATTCGAGTTCAGCGCATCGAAATCCATTGAAAAAGTATAGTTTGGTTTCTGGTTCTGAGATTTTTTTTCATTTTGTCGGCCTGTGTAATGCTTAGAACAAATATAATTGGAGAAAATGGAAAAAATACAAGGTAAGAATATGTTTTCAAGGTTTTTTAATACAAAAATTAAATACATTTATAATTTCTACATTATTTTAAACTTTATTCTATTTTTAGGAACTTTAACACATTTAAGAAAAACTTTAAAATCTTCTCACAGAAAACCAAGTTTATATTTATAATAATTTCTTTAGCTGGTGCCGTCAAGGACGAAGTCCTCATTTGCATTCAGCATAAAAGACAATTAGAGATTGAAAGATCCAAGAGGAGATTCATTCCGTAATCAAATGAAACATTTGCGAAATTATTTTCCAGTCTACCTCGCACTCGCACCATAAACATAAAGAAAATCCATTTGTATGCAAAATAGATTCCGCCTCCGACTAAAACCGAGTCTCTGACTCCGGGACTCAACTATTTGGCACTGACTCGCATTTACATGCTAAATAGCCTCCTCAAAGGACTCTCAATCCCCGTCCTCACATGCCACTGCCCGATTTGGGATCGGACTACGACTACGCCTGCGACTTGTCTCCGTGTAATTGAAACGTTAAATAATAAAGCCGCCTGTGGAGTGCAGGAGATTCAATCAGTCCAAGACGAAGACAATTAGGGCCAGGATTTGCCTCTCAAAGGGACAAACTTAACGCATTCCGTGGCAACAGCGAGACAGAGAGAGATATGGTAAGAAGACCGCATCTGAGGGATATTTTCACCTACAAGGAATTTCAAATAATCAAATTCATGCAATTTGTGGAGACACAGAAACAAACAAAAAGGGAAACAGGATAGAAATAACGGAAAGAAAGGTACTTAAAGTACGCAGTAATTAAATATAATAGATTGAGAAAATTAATAAATACTTGAACTAAAAATAGCTTAACAATTTTATTAAGATTGCTGGAATAATTTTATAAGTTTCACAAAATGTTTAAGTGCTTTAAAATAATTACATAACTACATATATTTCATGGGAATTTCTATTTCCAATTTCTCAATTTTAAGAAGGTCAATAGATTCCCAAAATAGTTCATTAGAAAGCTAAGATCCTTCGATTTCGATCAACTTTTTTTCGAAGAAAAACCTAGGGTATCAGCACAACTTGAAACAAAGCAAGTTGCAGAAAAAGTTGACGCAATCAGTAACAGTATTTCTATCTCTCCTTATCTCCCAATGTCTCCATGCCACCAGCTCCTATCACTTCAGTTTTTATTTTTTTTTGTGTTGGTATTCGAGGAAAAGGAAGCAAAATTAGTTGGCTGCAACCTGCAAAAGAAAAGTTTTACGCTTAAGTAAAAGTGCAAATGCTTGCCATTCTTTTTCCGCCCATCTACCCCACTGTCGGCATGCCGTCTCTTTCTATTAGGATTGGGCCATCTCTTTCGCCATTCATGGTCTGTCTCTGTATGTCCCGCTCTCTTTTAGCTTTGCCTTTGGTGTTTCCGACGCCTTTCTTCGCGCAAATTGCGCACAAATTAGTTCAAGTTGAGGCGCATTTCAGCGTTATGACTGTCAATGAGCCGATGCTAGAGGGTACACTGAGAAAAAAGGGAAGAAAAATGAGATATAATATGTAAATGGAGGGTTGAGTGAAGGAAAAGTTCTTTGCACTGCTTAATATATTATTATAAAAGGTCTTACTGACTCCATATATGTTTTAGAAAACATTTCAAATGAGAAAGCTTACACTTCATATCTTAAGAAATGCTTCTTTTGAGCTGTGTAGCAAAAGAGACAGACTGAGGCTGTGCGATAGAGAGCGGGTTAGAAAAAGAGGAACTCCTTGCTGCTGGCTCAACTTCAAATTGCCAGCGGGACTTGTGCAGCACAAATACAAAAACGAAAAAACTAGAAGACCCTTGAGCTAGGGTTACGATGGAATTGGGAAGATGTGACGGGGAATCGGAGGCAAGAGAACTCGGGGCAGGGAGTACGGAACCGGGGGGTATATATGGCTCCTCACCCGATTTGCTTGCTGGCTGGCATTGTGCCCCAGTCAGCAGTTTTTGTTTGGGCTAATGATGCGGAGGATGATGTCGATGTTATTGGTATTTTCTATTGATGCCTCACTGGGCCAGGATCTGTGGTCCTGTTCCTGTACCAGCTCTTGTTCCTGCTCCTGCTCCTTGGTCCTGGCCTACTATTCGTTGTGCTGCTTCTTGTTGCTCCACTTGTTTCTATTGTTTTCGTTGTTTGCCAATGTTGTGTGCGTATCAAAGGAAATGCTGTTGATGCAGGCTCTGCGAGGACTTAACTAGGCATTTGACGAACAACATCTCGGGGTTTATTAGATGGAGCCGGGAAAAAACCCTGCCTTTGGGGCAGAGAAAGTTATCCTAATTTGTAGTCCTTCTTTAAGGGGAGACCAGTTAGCGGCAGGAGAAGCAAACTCTCCACGTGCCAGTCTTGTTTTTATTGTCATGACTATTTTCATTGAAGAAAAAATTAATAAAGGAGAAAAGGTTAGGGATCAAATATATATGATCCACAGTTATAAGAATATTTTTAGCAGGATAATAAACATAATTAATATATATAATTTTATATAGGAAGTTTGTCTTTAAATAAACAGAATAAACGTACTACATTTTCAGACGCCAAATCAAAAAAAAAAAAAAAACTGTTTTGATATATTTTACATTAAGCATAGATATGCAAATTATTAAAAGCATATTATTTCAAAGTTATAAAGAATAATTAGTTAATAATTAATTATATAATTGATATAAGATCTAGAGTCATTATTTATTGATGGGTTACATTTAAAAACTAGGGAACTTATAATAAATATTTTAAGTTTAATTGTTTACAATTACTGGAAATAATATTTCGGCACCAGATCTTTCAAAATAATTCTCCCTTTTCCTGGTTTGATCTCTCCCACAATTTTATTGTTAACATATAGCATAACACTCTTAAATCTCTGCTGATTTATAATTTTCCCAGTATTTTTGCTAACATCACTTTCCCACAGCTACTTGCTGTAAATTCCAGCTTTTAACTTGGCTAACAGACACTTACAATGTGAAATTTGGAATTGAAACAAACAAAATACGAGGCGGAAACGAGCTCTCTCTCGGGAAAAACGACCTGATACTTTCGCTAAACTCTCTCTCTCACGCTTTCTCCAAGGGAAAGAGAGCTGAAACAGAGAGAGAGAGCACTCTCTCTCTCTTAGCCATGAAATTTCGCAACCTCAGACAATGCGAACCAGTTTGTGCGTTTCGCTCGAAACTTTTCGTATTTTCGTCACTTTTTTATCCTGATATCCGGCTATCGTGTCCTGTTCGTGGGCTCCTTCGTGTGTTCGGATGTGCGTGCGAGTGTTTGTGTGCGTGCGAGTGTGTGTGTTGGGCGCCAAGTAAAAACCAGGTAATAAGGAGAGCAAAGCTTTTAGTCTTGGTCGGTTATTGGTGCTGAGTGGTTGGCGAAGGCGACACAAGTCCGTGCGAAAATTCTCCATTCTCGATTCTCGCTTCTCGATTCTCGCCACTCGATTCTCGATTTGCTCCACTGCCGAGTCCTGGAAATCGCGATAAAACCGAGGACATTCGTGCGTACGCGTGTGCCTCTGCCTCGTGTGCCCCAGTGTGCGTCTGCCTGTAACTGTGTGAGTGTGTGTGTGCCTCTGTGGGAGAGTTGAGCAGTGAAAAGGCGAATTATGAATAAAATGTAACGAAAAACAAGGCAAAAGGATATACAGAGAAAAACAAACAAAAACTGCAATTGACTTAAAAAACAGAAGAAAACTAATTTCCCCTCCCAACTGATGTTCCCAAATTCATTTTCGCCAGCCAGCGACTGACTTTCCCCCGCTTTCTAGTTGGTTTTGACAAATTAAAATGCATAAATTATGAATGAAAGTACCGTTACGTGCGTGACAACCAATCATTTGTTATTATTATGCACGTGGGCCAGCCAGCAAACAAAAACAGTGTGAGCACTAGGGGGCAAAAAAGTTAACTTGGCTAAGAGGCACCGAGCCCCACAAAAAAGCCCCGAAAAAACCGGCACACAAAAACCTTCTTTAAAGTTCTTTGACAAAAAAAAAAGGAGCAGCGCAGGAAAATAGAAAGGAAAACGAAATCGTCAGCGGCTGAAATAGCAGCAATAAGTGAGTATTATGCGACATACAATTTTCCTCATATTTCTCTGGGGATTTTCCAGCATTCTAAGGACCAAGCACAGTACACACACATAGACAGAAATTGTAACTTAAAGTTTTATTAACTTGGCGCGGACCTTGGGGCCAGTTCAATTTGTGCACACGCCTCAGGTGTCAACATAAATTATTATAATTATGAAATTCTATAGCCGGATACGGGCATACAGCAATATACTATAAACAAAGGACAGCAAAGGTCATAATGGTAGAGTCTAAGCAGAAATTATTGCTAGCCTTTAAGCCGGACTGAAATTTGACTGTATTTTGGGGTCTTAAATTTGAAATTCTATATTTAACTTTCTTGTAGATTTAATAATAATTTTATTACTTCTTTGTTTATAAAAGTATTTCTTTAAAGTTTTAGAATATATATGAAATGCATAAAGAAAGGCTAGGAGGTTAGTCTTTACGTAATATACTTTTTCTAAATCTAGATAGACTCAATTAAAAATATATAAATGAAAATTCGAAATAGTTGCAAACTAGTTTTAATATAATTTTTAATATATACTTAAATAATTATTTCAAAATATGTTTTTATATATTTTTTTAACACTCAATTCTATATTTCCTTAACCTCAGTTGTCTGAACTCTGCGATTTTCCGCTTTATATATATGAAATTCCCGCACAATGCCAATTAATTTGAGTCGCTGAGCTGGGGCATTCTCTGGCCAGGGCTTTGAGTTATGGCCTTTCATTAGTCTCATTTAGTTCAAGGCGAGCCACGGAAAAACTCTGGGAAAAGCGACTGGCAGCCTACCAGCAGATCGTTAAATCCCTAAACTCTCGGAAAGGTCAACTCCATGGCTGGCTGGCCTTTATGGCCTTATCAATTGACACTTAAAACTCAAACACCAAGTTAAATAAAGAGATTCCCCTGTCCTTTTATTTAGAAAGAAAAACATATTTCGAGTTTCCGGGGGCAACATTTTATAATTTATGTTATTGGTTCTCGGTTTAATGTTTGCGGTTGTGGGAATAATTGTAAATTATATTTATTAGCAGCATAGCCAATATGAGGCATAATTTTGGTTTATTTTTTGGGTTGCTTTTGAAGATTTATATTTGGTTATGATTATAATTGATAAGCAATTATTTAGATTATTATTTAAAATGAGGAATTATTTTAAAAATAATACTTTAAATATTTACTTTACTTTACCTACAGTAAGCGATTAGTTAGATTATAATTCCATCAAACCTACAAAACAAATATATATTTTATTAATTTTGGGTTAACTCTGTTATGGTTTTAAATGTAATGATTAAATTATTCATTTAATTAATTAAATTTTCATAAATTTACGTTCCTTATTTTTACTAATAAAGGTTTTATTTCCGAGACATCAATCCCAAAATTTTCTTTCTAATCGAAAAATATAAAAAATGTTTCACAGTTACCAAACTTTGCTTAGTAGCGATGCGACCAGCTTTACAGTTTTAAATTTTAAAGCCGTATTTTGCTCTCAAGGGCTGTGTTCAAGGCCCCAAGTACACACACTCGCACACAGAAGCAGAATACCCACAATGGCTAACACATACACACACACGCAGAGGGCAATGCGAGTCATTCAGTCAGTGAGGCATTTCTCGTATGGCCATTCAGTCAATTCTTCATTCGGCATTCAGAGAGTCCCACATACAAGGCGCTTAAGCCCCGATGTTCAGACCGTCCCCTTTACGGCCACCAACGCCCCCTCCAGAGAAGTGTGTTTGTGCCATTGAACATGGCCTTATAGTCAAATCTCTTTAAAGCAGAGAACTTGAACATTTTTCGGGGGAAGGTCCAATTTAAGGAGCAAAAAATCTTGAGTCCTGGCCTGCCTGGGAGAGAGAGATTTGCAAGTAGCCAAAAGTGGATGTGAGTGACCTGCGGTGTCTAAGTCGCCTTAGACCTTGTTCTCCGAATATTTGCATATTTAACTAGCGAGTGCCAGAGCCATGCTTGCCACATAATTAATTATGCAAAAGACTCGGTCCTGGAGCCAACATCAAGTATACGCAGCGTGTGTGCTCTGGGTCCGAGTCTGAACTATTTTGCATAAGCCACTCACCGTTCGACATGTGACTCGTGCGATGTGCGATGTGTGCTCGGTGTGTGCGTGTCTCTGGAAATAGATGACAACAAGGTGCTAAAATTATTCATGGCCTCTAATTACAAAACATGATTTTCGGAAATCTTGTGCCCAAAAGGCAGCCTTCACAGATTTTCTAGCTACCCCCCGAGTGCTTTGCCGCTTTCCGGGAGTTTTTGGTTTTAATTGATTTTATGCAAATTTAATTTCGCCTGCCCGAGAACAATTACACAATCGCAGACTGTACAATGTTATTGTTAATTTATGCCTTTGCCCAATGATTTTTGAGCTGAACCTTGGGCTTCCACATCCTCAGGGCTTTCGGCTCAGAGAGCATTTAATTCGCATTAAATGTTATTGGCCATAAATTGCATGATTAATTCATTTGGCTTATTGTTTCTGTGATTTTGTAAGCCAGATTTGACAACGAGGCTGAGACTGTCTTGGCTGTCTTGAGGCCATTTGCACCCAACATGGGCCTAGCCTGGGGACTTTAAAGTGCAGACTTGAAATATTCAATGTAATATTCATTACAGTTCGGAGAGCAGAAATTTACTAAGTGCCAAGGCAAGTGGCTTCCATGTTGAATATTTCTGAGTTGAGTTTAAATAATTAACTAACTAAATTAACCTAATAAAGGGTATTCATTTATTTATTTTTAACTGAAAACAAAACAAGGCACATTTCTTCGAAAATATATAAAATTTGTATCCGTTTCATCGGTAACTGAGACATTGTTTAACTTTCCTGACCCGCTATAAATACTTAATATGTTCTACAAAGTCCCAAAAAAGGTAATCAGGCAAACAGACACAAATAATTTGGCATTAAAATAGCTTTTGGGCCATAAATAAAGGACATACTGACAGGTACCTAAAAATACACACCAGACACAACATTTGGCAGCCAAAAATAGAAGAGAGGCAAATGACTAATGACTCTCCCCCTGACAAATATATATATTTTTTGAAGTGCGCAAATCATAAATTTGAGTAAAGAATTAAATAGTCGTAAGCTAACCGAACTTAAACCAAGATAAATATTCAATCTTGTGGTATTATTCTTTCATTTATAGGAAAACTTCTGCTGATGTTTCAATTAAACACAGTGCGTGTGGAGACGGGAAGAAACGGAAACCGGAAGCTAAACTGAAATAGAAATAAAAGAAGGCGAACACGGGGAGGCGAATACAAACAGACAGCCAGGATATAACATGTAAATGCGACAGATCCTATACGTTTTGCTATGTGGGCGAACGCTTAATAAGAAAAGCAAATAGCAACGAGCTCATGGAAAATAAATATAAATAAGGCAACAACACAAATAGCAACGGCAGAAAGGAAAAGCGACAAGAAAAGCAATTGGTTGACGCTTTCCCTCGTTGGCGGTCAAGGGAAAATTTATAGCATTGCACAAATGAGACAAGAGGAAAACGCAAACGAAGCAAAAGCAAACATAGAAGCGCGCGGACATGGACAAGAAAAATAACCAAAAATTCCTCAACAAATTGAAAAATTAAAGTTTCATCCCGAAAAGTTGCAGCGAACGAGAGAAATAGTGAAAAACATGGATCCTGCAATATACAGAAAATATACCATCCTCGCCTGGCTGATTTTCCAACTTTGCCACGGTAAGAGCGAAGAGTCTAAAGTTTTAATCAACCCCAAAAATATATATACACAACTTTCGCTGCTCCTAAATATAATTCATACGCCATGTGTTCCCTCTCAGAGATAACTCATTTTAAATTCATTCAATAATCGATGGAGCGAATCCTGGCAAATGCGAGACTCTGTCAAGTTGATAAAGTCGGGCGCAAAGTCAAGGCTCAACTCCTTCCATTCTTTTGGCAGGAAATCCCTTCTGTCCCCAAGACAGACTCTTTGCGAGGGCATTAATAAACAACAAGTTTGCCACTGCCGCCGCTGCCTGTTATTTATTTTTAATTAAGTTCAACAAACTGCTGAGCAAAAACTAAACAAAATTAACTGGCAAACAAGCGAAAGTCGCGGCTAACCACGAGAAGGGAGTATTAGGAGAAGACTTTTGGTTCCCTGAGATGATGGCGATGTCGATTGGGGTTGCCAGTGAAATCGAAAATATACTTTATATAAGAATTAGATTTAGTTTCCTTTGCTTTGTTTTTACTAATTTGCTTACTAATTGTTCTCTTCCGCTTAGTTGAGCAAATTACATAAACACACACAATTCAATTTATTATTACTCATTATAAATGCAAGGCTGGCCATAAAAAAATGCATAATCCTCGCAGTGAACTTTGATGGATCAGTAAACTATTAATTGTTTTTATTGTTCTAAGTAAAAAAAAGAATTCAATGTCCGTTCGAATGATTGTCGATTTTCACAGCTAATGAAATTTATGCTCGACTGAGCCATAAATTCAATTCATTAGCGAAACCATCATTAATATATTTTATTAATATTAATTTTTGTTTGTGTGCGGGAAAACCTTCAACTTAATTAGCTTGATTGCCGAGAGGCAACACTTGAACGGGAAAAAAGAAAACATGGCAAACTAGAAGGCACCAGCGAAAGTTTCCTGATGCCGCATTTAATTAAATAAATAAACATGCTCAAGTTTTTTTGCCATTTCCGTTTCCGTTTCAGTTTCCTTTGCGCCAGAGTTGTCAAAGCAAAAAAGTTTCTGTGGCAGATCTCTGCTCACTATTTAACTTGGCTTCCCTTCCTGAAGCGACAGAGAGCGAAATAATAATGACTGACAAATACAATTTCTGTCTAGACAAACGGGGGAACAAAAATGATTATTATTTGCTGGCACTTAGCTTGCCCCGAGTTTGAGGTTTTGCTCTTTCTCTCTATGGGAGTAGGACTAGGACTGGGGTCGAGGTTCAGAGCGCCGCCTGAATTATAGATAGAAATCTTATTTTCCTATTATGAGGTCACGTACGCGTACGCACGCCGCACAGCGTGGATCTGAGGGAATTCTGGCTGCCCAAAACAGAGAAAAAAGCGAGCAACAAATAATGAAATTAAGTTAACGTGGCGCACACTTCTGGCCAAATTGTAACTAACAAAGAGCGGTCAGCAGCGATGTCCGAGGGAAGTACACATTTATTGGCAGCACATGAAACTAATGTTGAGCGACACGCACTCCTTCCTCCTACAAATCCTCCGTCCGTATGCCGCATAAGGGGGATCCCCTTATTCAGTTTATGAAAGTTCCTGCCAGACGCCGAGCACTCGAAGCCCCGTCGGAGTGGAGTTTATTAAAGATTTGCTCGGTTTGCTTAGGCATCATAAATACCTATAAGTATTATTAAGTGCCTTTTCTGGCGATTAGGCTGGGTTAAAGTGTTCTTGAGCAGCCATTGAAGGAAGGAAGGTGCCAACAGATTGTGGGTTCTTTCGATGGGCTTACAGGTCAATGGTGTGAATAGTAAATAGTTGGTTGTGATGGCTTGTGCCTATGAATGTCATAAGGCTGAACTTATGGGAAATTTAATATTGAGTCTACAGTATTTATAAGAAAGTATTATACCAGCTTTGACATTTATTCATAAAGTATATCCCTTAAATTTAACTCTGTTTAACTGCCATGTGATTTATCATAAATTGGTTAAATTTACCATCGATTTTAATTGAATTAATTGACTTCCCATAAGAGGAGTGTAATTGGGAAGCCATGTAGCTATGGAATGTCTGCAAGTCGAAGGAATTATAATTATATTATTACAGCTGCACGCGTGTGTATAAGCGAGTGGGTGGATTTAATTGATATTCTAATTAAAGAAAATAGAGTGCATTATGCCCGTGTCGCTTTGAAAGACAAATTTGTTCGGCATGAGTGATGGCCAGATTAATTTTGCCCATTTGTCATTTTGGTTTGATGCTTTACACAATTTGCGGTAATTATGGGAAATAATAGAAACCTTCTGTAAAATGACGTTACCTGTTGTTATTTCACTAAGAAAACATATTGAAAGGTTTAAATTCCAAGTCTCTGCTTCTTTTTGCTCTTTTCGCTGTATAAACAAATGGAGAGTGTAAATATTCTTACAAAATTCCCTCGAGTCAAGTCGATATTGAAACTTTTGACTTTCCGCGCTCTGCGATTAACCGTCTAACAAGGAACCAGCTCAATGTGATCCGATCGATGGTTGCCAAGCTTCCTTTTTTTGCCACTCTCATCTCTTCTTATACTTTATGCCATATTTTTTTGTTTTCCAACCATCTTCCTTTTTTTTTTTTTTGTTTTTTTGCGAAATATGCAAATGAAAGTGCGCCTGCAATGCAGCAAAAACTGAACTGAGCTGAGCTGACAACTGGGAGCTGTTGGCTTTGTCGGTGGAGGGGTGAGTAGGGATAAAAGGGGAGTGCCAGGGATAAGAGGGAGTGAAACGAGGAGTGGCAGACGTGCTCCTGTTTTGTGGCTGCAATGACAACGACCAGGACAACGATGATGCACTCGTTTCCAAAGGCACGAAGAGATGGGACAAACGCATCAAAGATTTTGCATACTCTTAAAAAAAATAAATGTAAGCCATCGGGGAGTATTATTCATTGTGCATATGTACAAGGAATAAAATAGAGGCTAATTTTGGAACTTGGCTAATAAATATTTGCAGTTTCTTTACATATTTTTTATGTAAACAAATATTATCATTTTTGATTTTCTTTAAAGAATTTTGAAAAAGTCTAAATAGGTATTTAGTATTCTATTCTGTGTTCTATGCCCAAGGATACTCTCCTAGGGTATAGAAGCTCAGACTGCAACTGAAATAAAGACGGGGACAGGACTCTAAACTGGACCGAGAGACGGAGGGAGACATACGGACCATGGCGGAGACTGAGGAGGAGGAGACCAACTTCCGCCTCTGATTGCAGATTAAGCACGTTCTGGGCAACTGCCATGGATGTCGATGTGACACGGACTGGAAAGGGGTTCGGATGCTGCACGGGAGGATGGGGCTGCGATTGATGCGTATTGATGCTGCTGGCGTCTGCGAAACATGGAAAAAACATCTTTATTTGCTCAAGGCTTCGCATCCGGTTGAGACCGGCCCCTGAAAGCCCACGAGTAAGCCCTCCAACTGAGCCGCATCATAATTTCCTTGTCTCGTCTGCGATGTCTGGAAAAATTTGCATTGTAAGTGAAGCCTTGGTCGGGCCATAAATTCTTGGCTGCCAGCTCGCTCGTCCCACTTTTCCGAACACACTAACAATAACCATTCCGGTACAGCCCCCTTTTTGTAGAGCCTTTTTCCAATGAGTTTTCAATGGACTCTAATAAAATTAATTGCATTTTGCATTTGCCTGTCGAGTTCTATATAGAGAAAACGGAGGCGGAGAATCCAAGCTGAGTCGAGTTGAGCTCATGTGACAGTCAGATTTGGATTCGAAATTGCAATTGCTCTGCCGAGAGTGCTACAGGATACTAGGGGGGCAAGGGAAGTCCTGAGATTGAGGGACTCTGTTTGCGTTGTGCAACTAATCCGGCGGACTAAGCTGCTACCAATGGGTAGTTTGGCCTAAATGGTTTTAAGACTAAATACGATTTCGAATGGGTTTCCTTTTAAATTAATTTATTTTTATTCGGCACACAGAATAGGATTTCAAAGGCAAACAAAAGCTTAAATTTATTGCCTAGAAAATATGAAGAACTAAGCCAATAAATGGATAAGTTTCCATAAATCCATCTATAGGTAGTAAGTCATTTTAAGAAATAAATCTAACTACGAACCTCTGAATACTACCAGAGCTCAACAGATCGATTGATTTTCTAGACGCTTCCTACAAGTAAGCCACCCGCGAATCCTTGAAGAGTTCATTAGTTGCTTATGAGGACCACCCCTTGTGGTATACATATTACTTAGCCGACTTTGGCCATTGCTCACCCCATTAAAAAGCCATAATGATATGCAAAGCTAAACTTTGCTCGGTAAACTTCTGCATTTGACACCCAAGCAAGCCGCCCTTTATTCGAATTAGATTTCGAGCACAACTAAACCCCAAAAAGAAACTCATTTCGGGGAATGGGAATGCAAATGAAGGGGGGAACGGCGGCGGCCAACTTTTGTCTGCGGTTGACATTTGTTGCCCTCGGGCGGCAAATGAAATCATTTAAAAATCAACAATAATTAAGTAGCAAACTTTTGTCAGTGGCGGTGGAGATGGAAGCTCTGCAGTTCGTTCTGCCAAGGTAAAATGGCGGAATTGTAGCCACTGTGAGTGATCCCCTTTCGACCATAACTACGACGTTTACACGACATCAAATGGAAAACTTTGTGGCTCCGCCGGCAGCACAATTTCCTTGCTGGCATTCTGGCATTGGCTCTTCCTAATTAAGCCCAGGTTAGATGACAAAACTTTCCAATTTCTGGCTTATTAATTACCTCAGGGGTCGGGGCCCGCAACTTCAGGTGGCTCCAATTGCGCACTTGGCGTTTTGTCAAAAATAACTCCAACTTGGCTGTCAGTCTTTCCATTAGAAATTCCATAATGTGGTTTAAATTAAGACAAAAATTCTTAAGAAAGTCAGTGACCCTTGTTGTGATGCGTATTTGTGGAAAACTAAAGCAAGAAGGGAAGGATCTTAATAAAATATAATTCTTAATTTGCATATTTACAAATTCTTGGAAAACTATTCTAATATTTCTTAATGAATAATATTAATAATTAATAATAATTATTATTTGGATTTTATTAATATTTCGTTTAAATATTGTTGAATGTTTCTTTTATTAGAAATTTCTTTGTTTTAAATTAAAACTCCTTCAAATAACACTTGCTGAAGGCCTCGTATTATTCAAAATGTTCGCTTAAAAACGCCAACAATTTGCGAAATTGAAAATCTTTGATGTTATTTCATAACTTCAAACTTCTTAGGCATTCTCCATTCCCCGAGGTTGTTGTCTCAGCGGTTCCTTAAAAATTCTCTTGCTGCATGAAGGAAAAGGCGCACAGAGGACTTTTCCTCTGGCAGAGAGCCTTTGTTCGTTGAAAACCTTTTGGCAACGCACTTTGTTTGTCTTCCGCCAACGAGGCAGGCTCACCTGTACACCTGTACACAAACTATTCGAGAGTGCAAAATGCTAAATTATACTTAAGCCGCAAAATAACACACACACATTTACAAAATACGAGTATATTTCCACAAAGTGTCCGCCAAAGCGGAGCCACGCACCGGCCGGAAAAAAAAGAGAAACGAGGAAAAAGGAACTCAAACGACGCCGCCGCCGCAAAGCGGAAATGCACTCAAAGGAGCAAAGCCCACGGTGGGCGTGGCGCCGCACTCACTTCCTAAGCCGCCCCCGCGGCCCCCACATCCACATCGACATCAACATCGTCATCGGCTTCAATGGCGGCGGCTCTTCTTTTTCCTGCCTTTGTGCATTGTGCTCTCCATTTGTTTGTTGGCTGGTTTGTTTGTCGCTTCGTTGGCCGACTGGTTGAACGACCACAAAAAGCAGGAAGCCAAGGTTTGTGACAGTGGTCGAGGCATTGAATACCCTATAAAGCAGGACAGTCTAGGCGCGATGTCCTTGAAAGTTCAAATTATGTTTAGTTCTGGCAATACTCTCATGAAAATAAAACATATTCAAAAGATTTTATTTTGTACTATTTTTACATGGAAAATATATTAAAGTTACTAATACTTTTTTATAGGACTTAATTTTAAAATTACTACTTTTAAATCTTCTATAAAATAGTAACTACTTAAGGATAAAAAGTTTAATAAATTGTTCAATTTTTTAAAGCTTCTAAACATAACATCGCTTGACTTAGCATACTCTCTTCTTAAATAAAAAAAAAATAACCAACATCAAAAATCCTGTAAGGCCGCTTCCTTTTTCTGGTAATGAAATGTCGCACTTATTTTTAGGCGCACCATTTTCTCCCCTATCTCCACACAAGTTCATTGAATTTTTAAACTCTACTGTATTGTTATTTTTGGAACTTGCCTAAAAATAAACATTAAAAGCTGTCGACGGCCCAAATGAGGAAATGAGGGATTCCCTTTGACTTCACTGCGGTTTGATGCTATTTCTGATTTGACAGAAAGGATAAAGTGGATTTTACTGATTGCAAGAAAGTGTTGACACCTAAATGTAATTGTATAAGCTTGAAAGAAAATTACATTAGTGGTTACAAATGCCGGGACATAATAGCTTAATAATGGCTTTCACTATTTGACCCATACTTATCCCTCCTCTGACGCAAGACATTCTAATCGAGAAAAGTAAGCAAAACCTACTTACTTGGTTGTGTACAATTAATGGTGGGTTTCACTGACAAGCATTTATGTTTGTGGGGGAGTTGATCAAAGGGAAAATTAAGTCAAAAATGTATACCAAACATGGTATTAATAAGTTTAACTTACCTAAAACTAGTCCGTAATTAGGCTCAAATAGTTAGGATATAGTGATTGTTATTTGATTTCTACCTTAAATATAATTTTGACTCAATTAGTTTGATAATTTACTGCAGGGCCTTAACTTTAGATATTCAAACTTAAAATTAATCCCCAACTGACAGTAGAATGCATTCTCCGGTTTCTCTTTGCCCTCCAGGATTGCCCCACTCTCCAGCTGCTCATATTTCGGCTCTGCAATATTAATTTCATATCTCGATTTTCACGAGCCAAATTACCATCCTCCTACTCCTCCCTCCAATGGAAAGTGTGAGAGAAAAGCCTACACAGTTTTCCGTTTTTGTCTTGGGCTGTTAAATAAGTTGGCAACTTTTCATTTCACTGCAGCATTGTCTCGAGTTCTGAGTTATATCGCCGGGGCCCAAAGAGCTTTTCCACTGCCAGCACCCACGGCAGCATCTTTTCCTGAAAGAATGGGTCCTTCCAACCAGGACACGTTCCTCAAGTTAGCCGCGTTCACTTTCCCCCCACCCCCCCACTTTCCCATTGTGTTGGCTAAACAAAAGCGCATTGTTCTAGTCTGGCTTCCTTCGATTTCCTTGACTTTTATGCACTTGCTGCAAGTTATTTATGTCCTGCCAGTGGCATTGAAACCGCCAAGCAGCGAAGCCAGCCCACAACTGCAGTTAGGTCCTATTAAAGAAGTGGCACACTCGGGCAAATTTTCTATCAAGCAACTATTTGGTTTTTCCAGAGTTCGCGGAATGCCTGACAATGACCGAGATCAAAATTCCCAAGCACATTATGAGACACGAGGATGCCGTGCTCGGCTGCAAGTTCGATTTGGATGGCGAGTCCCTGTACTCGGTCAAGTGGTACAAGGATGGCTTCGAGTTTTATCGCTATGTGCCCAGGGATATGCCGCCTGGCCAGGTTTTTCCACTACCAGGAGTCGATGTTGAGGTAAGAAAATGATTTTATAAGTATAAGTATAAGAAATAATCAAAATAAACTAACTAATTGTTACTATCAGATAATAAATATTTTAATTTGCTTGATTTTGATTTAACACATTAAATAAATCTTAAATATTTATATTTTTAAATAAAAACATCTAAAACCCTAGCACTCTCTGACAAATTTGAAAAATTTACGAGAACCAGTTTGGATTTTTGTAAAATTCAAATTGTTGACAATTAAATTTTGGCTGAAATTATGAACAACCGAAAATCCAAATTGCTGCAATCGCTGGAGGATTCTATGCAGCCTCTCGATGACGATGATTTCGTCCGCCTAATTGCCCATCAAATCCGCCAGCCTTTAAGTGATCCCATTGAGATGAGTCGCGAGAAAAATGCGGATCTGAGTATTCTGCACTTGGAGGATGCCATTAAATTCAGGGAATCAATGGAGAACTTTAATATATCGCCCACTGCGGAGACAATCGATGAAGTAATGCCCGTAAAGGATCAGCATCTTGGCGAAATGCTAGAGGTCCTCAACGACTTTATACCAGATCATGAGGATGACGACGAAGGTGAAGACGAGGACGATGGCGATTATGACGAGGAAGATGATGCGGAACTCGAGGAGGCCGAAGATGAGAACAATTAAAAAGCTGAATCAACTGCAGGGAACTATTTTAATACTTTGGATCCTATACAGCCAATATTTTAATTATAGAGCTAAAATATATTAAGAATTTATTAAAAACTATGATCGAAAAAACCCCAATGACCACGAAATAGTCCTTGCAAACTTCTGACTAAAATAATATTACCCTTTACAGGCATATAAAAATATAAATGTTATAAAAATAAGGCCCAATAAAGGGCTCTCTTTCTTAGCTGCCTTTCACTTTTTCTTTACCAGTTTTCCTAACTTCGTTTTTCGTCCTTTTTCGCTTTTCTTTTCCAGTTGCAAAACTCAACGGATGTTGTTGTTGTCCTGCGCTCAGTTAGCCTTCAGTCAACTGGCCGATATCGCTGCGAAGTGTCCGGCGAGGCGCCTTCGTTTCAGACAGTTTCCGGTCACGAGGACATGATTGTTGTGGGTAAGTGAAAGTGGGTAACGAAAAAGGCGGCCACACTGAGGTCCTTTGTAGGGAAAAGAAAAGAAATCAAGAGAGAGAGAGAGAGAAATATATAAATAGAGAGAGAGAGGGAGCGAGTTGGACAGAAGAAAAGCGGCAAGATTAATTGCACCAAGCGGACTAAGCGACGAAAAGTAATCTGTCTGTGTGGCTCCATCGCTTTCTCTCTCTCTCTCTCTCGTCCATCTCTTTCTCTTGCAGAGAAACTCTCTCTTTTTGGCAGAGAACGTACATGGGATAAAATATTTCACATTTATTTAGTTTATGCCCGGCATTGTTTCTCGCTGCGATTTACAAATTCTCGAGCAGAAAACCTGTGCCAAAAAAGCCAGCGGGCGGGCGAAAGAGATAGAGCAAGACAGCCACACATAGTGTGACAGAGATAGAGAGAGGCAGCCATCCTTTTTCAGGATGATTCTGTGTGTGTGTGTGTGTTCTTTGTATTGTATTCCTCTGGCAAATTGCCCATGTACGTGATGCAATTCTGTTGCTCACTTACAGAGCGCCCGGTCTTCCCTCTCTCTCGCTTAGCAGCTGCCCTCTCGCTCTCTCTCCGCTGTGCAACTTAATTTGAAATTTTTGCGCAATCCAACAAAAATATGGCCAAACGCAATATGAAAAACGGCTGTGGAGGAAAACTTAGAATAAACGTGTTTAATAACGGCGGAAAGCGGACAGGAAGCTTCACTGGGGAAGAAATAAATTCTCGATTTAAGATGAGCCAGAAAACTTTAAAGATTTTTAAGAGATTGATAAAAGTTAAGCAAGGACCTTGACCTTTGATTTTGATACACGTAATTGTACAAATAAAAATAAAAAGTAATGTTAAAATAAGGTCCTTTAACTGTAGCTGCAAAAAAAGGTCGTAGAGTAAAAATCACTCGATGTGTGCAATCATTTAGAATTTAATTTGCAATTGGTTATACTTTGTCATTTTATATAAATTTATTTACATTTATTTATATTATATATTGCAACATTTTCAACAGGCAATAATAATTATGCATTCCCAACAAACTCAGTTAAGCGAACACAAACAACAATCTAATTTAAACAAAATAAGGTGCTCTTAAGAATGAATTACACAGAATATTGACACAGCTCTGACCCAAATATTCAACTGCGTAAACCTTGCCACGATGATGATGTTTATCAACGGTCGATGGGACAACTGTTGGAGGCAGGCAAATTTCACCTTCATTTCCGCCAGCCGGATCGTCGAGAGGGTTCAGAAAAGCGGCAATCAAAATTGGTATATCGCATAATTAGGCTAACTAAATATTTCCTCGGCCCAGAGGGAGCGAAAGAGAGAATGAAAGTGGGGGCAGAGCCAGCCAATCAGTGCTGCCCCAGCACACACTTCCGTTTTTCCAGTTGGAAATTACTCAATTACACTCAGACTTTAATGGCGAAAAATCGGAAGCGGCAAAAGCCAGAGGAGGCAAACGGGTGGAAAGCGAGCAAAAGTCGTTCTTCAACTAAACCTGCCGCCAGGTTCAGATGTAAGCGGATTAAATCAAGGCATAATGACTGCGACGATTTGCGGATCAATAAACTTAATGAATTTCTGTGCCGGAAAAAGTGGAAAAATCCAGTTAAGAGTCGACAGGCAATCCTGGCAAAAAAGGCAATCGGAAAAGCTGGCCCCGCAGAAAAAAGAGATAAATAAAAGGATATGCCAAAGGTATTGATGTTGCCTGCCAAAAATCTCATTAAAATTGCGGAAATATTTAACTAAATGCGCTTTGGTTAGGACTGATGTCTAATGCCAGCTTATGAGCCCATCCTTTCGAAATAATTGAATGCAATTACAGGGGCGAAGCCGAGTGATGAGCCGCCAGGATGGGGCCCATATATGTTTGACCCAGTTCCCTAGATTAGACAGCCTCAAAGGTCGACAAAAGCGATAATTGCAGTGTATGCGCGGAAATTGAAAATGGGGCAGGGGGTGGAAATGCGCTGGAAATGAACGGAAAATGGAGTCGCAGCGATCCAGTTGCATATGATGGGGCCATCCGGTCGGGCAAATTGGTTCAACGTAATCTCGGCGAGAAATGCGTGGTGGAGCTGCACATGTGGAAAAATACATGCTGAAAGGGGGTACATACAGTGGTAGAGAGCTTATGACTCACAATTTTATATATTTAAATAACAGAACAGAAATACTTGCTAAAAAAGGAATAAATAAAATGCTTCTTTCTATACAACTATTTATAAATATTTACTTTATTAAAATTAATATATTTTCTGACAGATTCCCCTCTTATCGATTAAAACAACCTTTCCCAACAGAAAAGGATTTAGGGTTGGCTTAACTCCCACCCCTCAAGAATCACGGCCAAAATTTGGCAACTCGTTTCTTTTCAATCAATTGCGTCCTTTGACCCTTTTTGTGTGCTGTTGCGGCTGTGTTGGCCGAAAGGCTATTAAGGTGAAAAATTGTTAGTTTATTTAGGCATCCGATTTACTTAGATATTTGTTTCAGTTGGTCAATTGAATCCATTGTTCGACCGGGTCTCCGAACAATGCCGGGACCGTGGGCCCGGGCCACGCAAAGCAAACTGGATCCATGTTGATCCCTTGTCCAAAAGCCCTCGGAGGCAAACAAAGCCGGACAATGGCGGCGTAGGAATAAAAATGCCCAGCAATTATTACCAATTGATACTGGAGCCCGAACACAACACAACACAACGCAACATCCCCTTTGGCTCAAACAACAAGCGGGGAAAAAAATGTTGAACATTTTGCCAAATATTAAAGGGACCGATGCACTATGGGGCGAACGACCACTTTTTGTGGCATTAAATAATAACTTTAAAACGGAGCAATATTTTTAGCTTCTGTTTTTTGTATCATGTTTATTATAACCAAAAGAATATATTTTAAGGAAAATGGGCGTGGTCCCGCCATTTCCAAAGGATTGAAAATTTTTCTTTCAGTGTAAAAAAATTTTTTTTTGTTTTTTTCTTTAAATATTAATTAGTATTGCAAAATAATATAATTGTGTAAAATTGATCGTTTTACAAAAATTGTTTGACACCAAATAGCGGCATTGTTCTTCTGCAAGGCGCAGGCGATCAACCATATGCAGTATTCCATGACTCTGCTACCCTTATTTCAAAGAAACTAAAGGGGTGAGCGCCGAATTTTCTGTAATATGACTTGGATGTATACAGATTTAGTATCAAATAAATAAAAAATCAATATTAAGAGCATATTTGTGTAGTTGTAGCGTTCTATTTGTCAAAAAATCACACTATTTTCCACGGGTCAGGTTAGAACCTTTAAAGTTAATTTTCAGAGAAAGTGCGCAAAAGTGCACTTTTATACTTTCAGAATATAATAAAAATTGAATGTCCTACAAAATATAGCCGATTCCAGAGATGGAGAGAGCTGGACTCACTTTGTAGCTCAATTTTAATATTAGAATCAAACAAAAATGTCTATATTTTTTAGGGTTACCAATTACACAATATTATAACCACACCACTATCTATTTTTACATTTAATACACACAAACATATATTACAAACTACCAAGAACAAGATTGCATCCAAAAAGTTGCACTTTATTTCGATTATTTAAACTTTTACGGTATTTAAAGTTTGCACAATAAATAAGCTATTTAACAGCGCTCGCCTCTCCATGCAGTAACAGCTGACTTAACAGCGGATAACTTAACAGAGCGAGTCACTGTTAAACTGTTATGGTCGTAACATTGCAGATTGATGTTATTTGAATATATTCCGTTTGATAAAAACGTATTTTAACGACTTTTTGAAAATGGGTTTGGGCCAGAAAAAGTGGTCTTCCGCCCCATAGTGCGATGGGAGCGCCACAAAATATCAACAGCTTAATCAATGTCAGGACAGCGTAAAAATAGTCGCTGAAAATAATAATTTATGCAGTTCAGTTCAGTTAAGCCGAACAATAAGAAGGAGTGCGAATAAGGAAGGTAAAAGTATAGCAGGAACAAAGGAGAATTACTTGAGGAAAGGACGAAAACGGAATTTCTTCTGACCTTATTTTTGGACACTCCGATAAATAACGTCACCTGCAAATGAGTGTGCATATTTCGTTTCAGCAGGAAGTTTGAGGAAATATATAAGACCAAAAGTGGTTTTATATAGAATTGAAATAAATAATATTTATAGCCTTAATTTTTGTTAAATTTGTATTCCTTGTAAAGCAATATTTCCACATTAAAACGCTGTCCCTAAAACCACAGCATTTTTTGCTCCATGTATATATTTTCATATTAATTCCTCTCCTTCGCCTCTAGTTGGATTTTTCAAAGTCCTGGCGCAATTATTGCCATTATTAAGAAACGGACGGAAAAGCATGGACGAAATATTCTTTTGTGCGATAAACGTTGAAGTTTCCTTTCATTTTCGCAAACTTTTCATCAGTGAGAAACTATCGATTATGCTTAATTGAAGTTACGGTTTAGTTTAGTTTCGATTTTCACAGTTGTTGACCCAATTGGCAATCGGCCAGGTCAGCCAGCAGACATGGCTCTCGCCCGATTTTCCCTTTTTTTTTCCCCCACTCCCCTCGCTAGCATCATCATCTGTCCAGCAGCTGGAATTCTGTGGGCAACACACATACTGTACAACACACTGACCCACAAAAAGCAAACAACAACTAAAAAGAGAAACAAATCAAATGCTAAAACGTGCAAAAATTGCGCACCAAGGAGATACTTTCAACATTTCCGTATATTTATTATGTTCTATTTTAGTTGGGTTTTAAATAAATTTACATTGTACTCTCTTTAGAGGATTGGAATGCATTTAATTGCTCCACTGATGGCTCCCAAAAATTGCCAGGCATGGCTTAATGGCAGTGGAATAAAATTTGGCTGAAAACTATAACCAAATCAACCATCAATCTTGTTTGGCCAAAACAGCTTTATTTCACAGTGGGAGGGAAATAATCAAATGACAAAACTTTTGGTTATTTTGTGGGTTTTAGAAAGTAGAATAAAATAAAAAATATATAAATAGTGGAATGGTTTAATTCACATTCATGGAGACTCGACTATTACTGTCTCGATTTATGTGGATTAAATTGAGCATTAATTATGACATAAAAAATAAATTAAAATTATAAAATAGTCTCAGACTGACGTATTAGTTTTTTATTCCCTAAATAAATAGCAAAGCAGTTGATCCTGTTTCATATTTATTCTGAATAAACCTCACTTACATTTGTATTTAACATTTAACCCATTAAAGTCTTAAGCAATCTACCTTAAGCCTTAATTATTTTACTAAACAATCTGATTAAATTTATCTTCCGCCTGGTTACGACCACTGAATCCAGCACTTAAATGTTATCCCTTTAATCCACATCTCTGATTTTCTATGGTCTTTCAGTGACCCCGAAGCATGGACCACAAATCACGGGCGGACAGCCTCGCTATCAAATTGGCGACATGGTGCGCGTCAATTGCACCTCGGCGGCCTCTAAGCCCGTCTGCCATCTCAGCTGGCTGATTAACGGGATGCATGCGAACCGCTCCTTCCTGCGTCCCTACGAGCCCCTCATTGTTGGACGAGAGGGACTGGAGGTTGCCCGGCTGGGGCTCGAGTTCCGGGTGCGAGGATGACATTTCAAGCACGGCGACATGAAGCTAAAGGTAAGCTAATGGGGTCTCGCACTCAATTGAACTTGTGCAATGGGAGAAAAAAAAGTTACTCATCCTTGCATTACATCCTTTTAAATTAATTAAATGAATTTATGAAAAAAATCAAGCAAGTTAAAAGAGCTTCCTTTCAATACTACAGTCCCCTTGGATAAAATAAATATTATTTTAAATGATTTCAACGCTCAAAGTACCAGTTTTAAATGCATTATCCTTTAATTAAATATTCACGGCTTACGAGTTATACTCTCCGAAAAAGGGATCATCTATAAGAGGTCCCTGTCATCGTATCCTCACGATATAAACTGATTATGGTAGTCGGAGAGGCCATGAAAATTGATACATTCATTCATTCGGTAGATTGCCATTCCATACATATTTGCCATCGCGCTGTTGCTCTGATTCAATTTGCGACAACATAACATGGCAGCTCATGTTGATTATTATCCATTCGGACCCAGTTGGCCAGCCACTCACCCCCCGGACTACCCCTCTGGACCAAGGGGCAGGGAGCCACCCCCAACCACTGCGAGTGCAAATGTATGTTGAACAAGCCACAAAATTTCATGCGAACGCGGGCGGCAGTCGAAGTGCTCTTACGACATGAACAGTGATAGGAATAATATTTTAATATATCTAAAAATTTATATATTAACCTTAGTTTTCTAGAAGAAAATCGAGTAAAGATATAAGTTATCTGTAAATTTATTTTGATATTAATTTATATTTTAAACCTTTCCTATTTTCACGGTAAATCCAAACTCTATCCCACTGTGCACTGACCATTGGGTAACCGTGTGGGTCAGTTCCCGTTTGCATATATGGCGGTGGCGGTGTGTGTACACACTTGTGTGTGTTTGTGCAAGTCCTGCGGAGATGTATGCGGGTCATTTTCGGGTTACTCGGTACTCGTGCCGTGCGGGAGGAGTTAATGAAAGCATAAAACTTTTACTGCGCCGTCAAGAGAATGTTCAATCCGCTGCAGTCCCCATTTCCCAGCTCCCAGCTCACATTTCCACACACATTTATCAATGTACACAGATTTGATGAAAAGTTTTCCCTGTAATCCAACTGCAGTGTGTCGCCAAAATCTCATCCGTGTACTGGCAGAGCAACGAGGAGAGCGTGGAGAGCGACAAGCACCAGCGGATCCCGGTGCTGGAGTCGCGGGAAACGGTCATGTCCAAGTCCCGCCAGTCCCTGGACAAGGTGCAGTCCTCGCTCGAAGGTGAGTGATCATCAATCATCTGGCGGTTAGTTGGCCAACAACAGAAGGGCACTCGGAGAAATATTAATTTTTTAACACTCTTTTTTAATTCTAAATGCGAAGTACGAGCCTAATATCAAAATACCTTAATTAAAACAGCTCAGTAAATTTTCATTTAATAGTTTAAAATTGTGATTACAATTTCTCAGTTCCCTCAAGCTAAGAATTAATTTTTTCCTGAGTGCATCAGCAACAGTTGTGCCCAGAAAAGTTTTGGCCAGCGCCTGCCATCCATCCAGCCTCCGGGTCGCAGCTCACTGCCCTCCATTACTCATCCAATCTCACTCTCTCTCTCTTCTGTCCCGCTCCCTCTAACCACAAACTAGATAAACAACTGAAGAAGAGCCGACGCCCCGCAGCGGCGACTTCAGCAGCAGCGGCAGCAGCAGCAGCAGCAGCTGCGGCGGCGGCGGCGGCAGGGGCATCCTCCAGTGCATCCACATTGGGGTGGGGCTCATCGGTGCCCTGGTCACGCATATTAGCTTCCAAATCAATTGCACGCATTTCCCTCTACGCGCTGCCAGTCTTAATAGCGTTTCTGTGTAGCTCCTCACCCGTCGTGGGGAGTTGCTGTCAGATGAGGAGCAGCATTGGCAGGAGCAGCATTAGCAGGATCGGGGGAAATAGCCGCACCGAGGGTATCGCCAGCAAAGCCAGGCACACAAGCAACGCAAACAGGAGCCGCCTGTCGAGCCAATTAAGCGCCGAGGATGCTGCTCAGCGGAGATAACAATTAACCAAGAGGTTTGGCATCAAAAGGCCCGGCAACTTGGCCTAAAATCTCATCAGGTTCAGTGTGTACATATTTGAAAATATACATATATAGATACATATTTTTGCCACATCACGTATACGCCGCGTAGCCGGCCCGCTTAACTACTGTATGTACATATCCATATTAACCGTATCCCTGTATGTCCATACATCTATTAGAGAAGCATTATAATGCGGTTGTTCCTCTGTGGGCTTTGTGCTTGTCAGTCTTAGGAGAAATGCTCAAAGGTCTTGGCTGAGAAGTTGCAAGCCAAAAATTAAATAAGGAAAAAATTAAAAGTAAATATAATGTGTAATGTTTCCAAATAAGCCAGGGAGTGGTATAAATTAATAGTGTATAAATTAATAAACTAAGTAGCCAAAGCTGTAGCACTTAAGATTTTTGAATAAGCTAGAATTTAAAACTATTTAAGAAAAAAGAAACCAATTATAATCGTTGAAATATGAAAAATTGTATCAAAATAAGAGAAAGTTTTAATTAGGAAAATGATTTTAAAGAATTCTTATCAAATAAACTAGCCAAGATAAAACTAGAATAAGGTTAAAGAGAGGAAAAAATATCGTTTCATACTTTAGTTAAATATTTCCTTTGTCCTTTTTAATATCTTTATATATTTATTTTAAAAGGATATATAATATGAAATATTTATATATTTTTTTTAAATTGTTATACAATTATGTCATATCATATTTATGCAAAAATATATCTTATTAGTTTACTTAAGAAATTCCACATATTTAAAAGAACTTCCTCAGTGTCAGTGAAATATCCTTTTTGTCATATCCAAAAAACCCACGAGTTAAATAATTTCACTGCACTTAAACATATGACGCACAGCTTAAGGCATATCTCTGCTAAGAATATCTTTGTCTCTCTCTTGTACGATGAACAAATTGTTAAATGTTAACTAGACTAAGGCCCATAACTAGTGAAATGATATCCAACCCTAGCAAAGTTAAGCCAAGAAAAATAAATACAAAAAAACTGTGTAGCAATGTAAAATATATGCAGATAATGAATGTTATTAAGTCTTTAAAAAATAAAGAATGCAAAAAAAGAAATGAGCGCACCTGATTGTTGTTGGCAATGTCCCAAAGAAGACCTGGCAGCATATTTTTAGGGCTTCACTCTGTTATTTAATACCCAGTAAATGGACAGGTGACAGGGGTATAAGTAATCGAAGTAAATATGCCAGAAAAAGAGGTAAGTATTATAGGTTTAAGTATACTTTTTAAAAGTTCATGCTTTTAATTGGCTCCTAAAATTATATTCAACAAAATATTTATTTAAATTACTGAGTATTTAATATTTTAACCAAATTCTTATAGCTAAATTTTTCCACCAGCCCTCTTGTCATCGCAGCCTTTGTGAGCGCTCTTGACCTGGAACAGGGAACCGAGAACCAAGAACCGAGAACCGAGGACGACGAGCGGAGAACAGACGTTGCCCGAGATTCGTGCCAGCAATTGTCCTTGCCAGGCATTCTTTTCGCTGTTATACTCTTTTTTTATTGTTGCCGGCAGTGTCATAATATCTCGCCTTGTCGCTGCGATGGCATTCATGTCGTTGCTTCATTTTATTGTTATTATATTTACTTGTCGGATTTGCTCTGTGTGTACTTTGTCCACCGCCCGGACCACCCAATCCCATAGATTTTGTTCATATTTTGATGGGGAGGATGGAGGAACCCCCTTCGACTTGGCGATGCGTGTGCCATGCACTTAAACATTTGATTACGTGTCATATATCAACACATTGTACGATTGAATTTTCGCTACGCATGCGGTGGCTCCTCCGAAGCGAAAACCCATGGCTTCCACTTTTCAAGTCGTGATTGGGTGCTATAAAGAGCCTGATTCCGGGCCCTGCCTGAGTACATGCAGTTAAAAGCGCCGAAGGAACATTCGTATCGCTAACCATAAATGTGAGCAGCGCTCGTATTGTGTTCTTGCTTATCCAGACTGACTTCTTTATGGCGGGTTAATGACTTGGGAATACTCCAGGCTAACTCAAGGAATGAAGAATGTTTAATTTGATAAGTTCCAAGGATCCACGGGCTATTTATGGGCACAAATTAGTCCTGGGGCGAAAAGCTACGCTAAAACTTTGAATATTTATCGCCAGAAATGGATATTTAATGCCAGCTTTTTCTAGGTATACAAAAAAGAATATAATTTAGATGATATATGATGTGATATAGTTTATTATATTATTTAATATTTACAGAAATATCTAAAACTCAATTTAGCTTTATATTTTCCAAATTATTCCAAATTTAGGCTAAGTAATTCTTAGTAATTCTTTATTTTAATTCATTAGATATCGTTAATATTATTTATATTATTTTTTAAAACTCCGATTTTATATATCTGATTAAAATCTCCACGACTAAACAGATTACCTTTGAATCCATTGATGGCGTCAACCAAAAGGACCTTCGTGGGTCACGACTTTGTGTTGTGTTGCCTTTAAAGCTTTTCCAGCAATTAAAAGTCAGGGAAAAAAGGTTGTGTTGGGGCTACAAAGTAACTCGGATCTCGTGAACTTTTTGCTCCCCTCGCTTTATTTTTTTTTGCCCGAGCTGAGCCCATTTTGCTCTTTGGCCATGCTTATTTGCTTAATTTCACAGCGCTCGCTTCGCATGCACAAAAGGTCCTGGCAAAGGGACAGGGCCAAGGGAGTGAAAAAGGAGCGCGACATATACATATATATATATATATGTGCACAGTGACATTCAGTTGGAGGCCTTCCAGGGACTGTGTGTGTGTTGCCTTTTATATTTATCACAGCCACTTGCATTGCATTTTGTTTATATGCTTTTAATGCAATTAGCACGCTTTTCACTTTGATTTACGCCCGGACGGAGACTCAGAATCCGGATCGTAGGGCGAACAGAAGGAGTGAGTGCTTGACAAAAGGGACAAAGTGACTGAATGCCAGAGTGAGTGACGGAGACAAACAGATAACAGACAGAGAGAGAAAGACACAAACAAACACACACATATGCAACGAGTGCATTTCCCCCTCTCAATTCCACGCTTATAGCCCGGCTTTTCCTCATATTTATGAGTGGGCCGCTTTCATCTTTTGTGCTGCCCATTTTAGCATTTGTTGTGCAGTCGCATTCCCAATGCGCTAACTCCCTTTCAGTCATTATGCATTCTCGCAATTATTCTGCTTCTGCTATTTATTCTGGCACCCGGCGAATGTCGCTCTTTCAATTTAATGTTACTCTGGAATTCTGTCTATTTAAAGCAAATTTTAAAAAAATTATTTGAGGAAAATGAGATCTTCTTTAATGTAAATAATTATTTTACAAATATTTCTTTGAAGAGAAATAATTGCAAGATTTTTAGAAATTCGGAAAAGACAAGGGAGCTCATTAAAATTAATATAGATAAATATTTTAATATATATTAAATTATGAGATATCACAAGTTCATACTTCTAAAAGCATCTACAAGGCCCAAAAAAGTAGGCAATGAATCACATTCAAGAATGTGAATTGTCAAATAGAACCTCTGTCTTCAGAGGTTTGTCTCTCTTAATCCGATTACCTCTTCCATTACCTGGCTCAATCCCAAGGATCCAAAGTACCTATTATTATTGGTAATGTACGTATAATCGCAAATCACTCTTGCAATCAAAAGGCTCCCCTTTTTCTTGCGAAATGGATACTGTTAAGGACCTGCCGCACATTATTAGTTTGCTGGCATCATAACTCCCATTTGGCTCTGCTTTCTGTTTGCTCCGACTGCATCTGCTTATGCATTTTCATTAGCGTCTCGTCTGTGTCAACGTCACTGCCATCAGACATTGGAGTGCTTTGACCCCCTCGCATTTACCAGCCTCTCTGCTCTCTATTCCCTTCGAAGGACTCGACTCGACGCTTTTGTGCTTCTTCATCTTGTTCAGCTCTAATGCATATTGTTTGTGTCCTCGAGCGTAATTTGCTGCCTCGTTTGTTTGCTTTTGCTGCTGTTGTTGCTGATGTTGTTGCTGATGTTGTTTCTGCTTCTGTTTCTGTTCTTGCTGCCGCTGCTGGGCGCCATTTTAATTACGATTTGCTCACTTACATTTCATTCGGCTGCTAATACATGGCCCGCAGCTTGCTCCGATTGACTGATTGAGTGACTCGCTGACTGACTGCCTGCTGATTACACTTCAATCAGCCGAAGCGCGTAAATATCAATCAGGGCCTCCGGTGTGGGGTTGAAAGGGTTAAGACGGCAGCCGACTAAAAGATGCCCAAGGCAAAACTCATTTAAAACTAATCAACAAGTAGCGTGAAAATTGAACAAGCGGCCAAGACAAGAGTCAATGAACGAACGAACAAAGATCCTTTAAGTTGGTAAGGGTTAAATTATATATATATATTCCCTACAAGTTCAACACTTGAAACCCCAAAGGTGAATACCGATTTGATTGATTTCTAAATGCCCGAAAATCGAAGTATTACCACCTTAGCTGTAATTTAAAGTCCCATCAAACCTCTTAGACATCCGTAATTCCTCCCACAGCATTTCTGGCTCAACTTAAGCGCTTAACAACTTGTCCGTGAGCCCACAAGATCCCTGAACAATCAGTGTGCACCTAGGTTTTAGTCAGCAACGGGCACCGAGCACCTGGCTCCATTATCCCTTATCGTCCCGAGTCCTGGACCATCCATAGATAATTCCAATTGAATGCAATGGCAGGCGGAGCGGAGTAAAGCAGGACATGCAGCAATTACATAGTGATGCTTGCAGAAAGGCCAGCTTCCAGTTGCTTCTGTTTGCCACTTGGCAGTCCGGCTTTTTGTTAATTTTTTAATACCCCCAATCCGTTCTCCTTTGGCCAGAGAGCTGGCTCCTTGGATTGGATTGCCTCGTACATTGTGCTGAGCAATTTCCATTAATTTTGTGTGCAACTCAACTGAAACGTAAATGAACAAAGGATCCAGCCTTCAGGTGAACACGCATCGGGATGCGGAGAGGGATTCTCGGAGAAATGTTTGCCATTGATAAAATTTACTAAGCTCTCTCAGTCTTTCTCTCACTCTCTCTCTCTCTCTCTCTCTGTCCAAGGAGAAGGATATCGCCAGGAAGACTAAGACAAAGGGCTTAGGGGTGGGGCTATCAGCGGCAACGGGTGTTGATTGTGCTAAATAACTGCACAACAATGGCCTAAGTACGTTGATAGAAAAGTAATGAAAAGCCAGGGGCAACCCAGGGGTACACAGAAAGAAAAAGAAGAGAAGGAGGCGAAGTGGGGAGGAGGTGGCCCAGTTGATTGGTTGCCCAACAAAGGCTAATTCGCTGGCTGGCCCCGGCACTAGCAATAATTGGTAAAAGTCAGGGCTTCAGCAGACCAACAACACCAGCAACAGCTGCGATTGCAAAACAAGCAGCGAAATCAAAATGGAAAAATTAAACTCAATACGACCTAGTGATACCCTGAAATAGTTAAGATATCTTAAGAAAATTTAAACTAGAAAATTACAAAATAAAATAAAATATATATCAGTTAAAATTATGAACAAATAAATGATAGATTAATCTCTAAAACACGTTTAATAGTTCTCTCGTTGTTTTGTTAAAAATTTCTCATCTAAACTATATTAAAAACTTTCTTCTTACCAGCAAAATATTTCTCTTACTAAGTTTTTCTTTAAATTACTTTTAATAAATTCCTGTATTAATTTTAAATTTATTTCTATAAACACAATACTGTCTCAGTCCTTCAAAATAACTCTCCATCAATAAGAGCATCTGAAGAAGGATAAAAGAAATTGCCACTGAACAACATGGAGAAAATCGAAAAACAAAAGACGAAAATTGTGTAAAGTGGTTTTATGGGGCAACAAAATAGAAAAATAGGATTTACCACACACAGAACTCGGCAATGGCAGATGGAAACACTGAAGCTGGACTGGGACTTGGGATTGGGATTGGACCGCCTTAAGGTTAAAGTAAAGATTGCAGCAGCGGCTCAAATGGATTTACGTGTTGCGAATTTTAATTAAACGATAAAAAAGAGCGAAGAGAAAAAATTACGAACAGCAGACGCAGACACATCTCTCAGGCCAGGGAAATAGATGACCAGGCCAGAAAGGAGCTATGGCCAGGCCAAAGAACAGGACAGTGGAGAGCGCACTGCGTGTGCTTAGTAAAAATTTATGGGCATAGTCTGGCAGATGGAAAAGTTGCGGGGAAGCCAAGTAGCAGCATCATTTGGCCATTGTGAGAGGTCCTATTTCTCACACTCTATCTGCACGTTGGCCAACATCCTGTGTAAGTTAAAAAATGTAGCTGCTATGTAGACTTATTTATTTCTATAAAAATATTGATAAATATATAACGCAGCTTAAGGTAAGGTATGTAAAGAATATATAATTTAAAAAACCTTAGTTTTGAAAACGTTTCGTTAGGAAATTAATTTTCTTATGAATAACAAACCTTTTTAACATTTCATATAACAACTTTTACTTAGCAAATATTAGGATTTTTTATATATCACATCAAATCAAGCTAACTCCCCAACAATTCCCTTACTTTTCTTTCTTTTTTTGCTATTCATTGCGGTATGCTGGTGTAAATTTTAATTTACGAGCTTGTATTTTCAATACGCCCAGCTCTCTCCTGCTCCTTTTTCTTTTTTTCTCGTCCTGATGCCCCCTTAAATGTGATTAACATTAAATCATATGGGCGGAGGGGGCCGTGGTCATATCTCTGACAAACACCTGACCACTCGCGAACATCGCCAATCTCTTTGGAACCGCTGCCATCTCGGGCAGCTTTCCCTGCCTATCCTTCCCATCCCATTGCCGGACAATTACACTCGGCCCCTGCCATTCATTTTCACGCACGTACGATTTTTTCGCACACAATTTTCACCTCTGCGGAAAGCCGAAAATGAAAAACAATAAATGCAGGCGGCGCGAGGAGAGAAAGCCGTGGGGAAAGGCATTTAAGGCTACGCACTTTGTTTGCTAATTTTCCGCTGCCGACGAGATCGAGCGGCTTATCAACGAGCCAAAAAATGCCATTAGCTCTGCGGCTCCGTTTCCCACAAAATGGAGTGGGTCCTTCCTACCAACTTCCTTCTGGTTTGGTAACTTTCCAGCAATTTGTTTGATTTGCCGCTTATTGGACTTTGCGTTTTGCATAAGCAATAAACATAAATTATCAATATGAAGGCGGCTGGTCAGGAAATGCTGACATTTATTTATGCCCATAAGTAAGCAAACTAAGAATATATAGGAGATTAAAGAGGGATTTTTCAGGATAAATAAAATTAATCAGAGTAAGAAATAGAAAAGCAATGAATTTGTCTAAGAAATTTAATCAACGAGCAACAAGGTTTTTAAAACAAGATTCGATTAAATTTGTTTATATTAAGGCAAAATAATAATGCTTAAAAGTTGTAAGAGATAGCAATTAATCACTTAATATAAATGTTTTAAAATTAAATATTTATCCTATTAAATTTAACTCGCTCAATTAAATTTAGATGCCTTATTAATGAATCATTAAAAGTGCAAATTGAATTAAATTGAACTCAATTGATCTGCGGGAAATTCCATCAGCAAAGAAACCGCGAAAATACACGTTGAAAAGCGCGGAAAATCCATAAAAAGTCCACGATAAAACTCTGCCCACACTTTAAATGAATTAAAATGCGAAAATCCGATATGCTTAGAGGCTAAATCAAAAGGCTTAACGTCAACGGCGAAACGAGACGAAACAAAAAAAAAAAAATTATAACAACGGGGGAAAAACCTGCGGAAAAAAGCGAAATAAAGCAAAAGCAAAAGTTGCTCGATATATGGGAAAATTTCGTATCCGTCTGCGTCTGACCGTCTGTGTGATATGTGAGCTCTTGTGATATACATGAGCACTTTCTAAACTGCTTAAAATATTTTGTTGAAGCTGAACAAAAACAAAATCAACGAAAACCCAAAAGTTATCCTTACCCATCCCTGACCTCAGCTTCCCTCGAGCTGTTCAAACGATTTTCAAGCTGCTAAACGAGAAGTATCGCTTTCATATGTGCTCAAATACACTTTAAAATAAAATGATATAGATTTCAGTTTAAAATTTATTTATTTTATGAATATTATTTTAAAATAATACAGCGATTTGATGTATCTCGAATAGGGAGCTTCGTTTGAGGCTTACTTCCTCACATATTTAAGTACTCTTAAAATTGATACCAAAATTTATAGTTTTTTTTGCCAATTAAAGTCTTTTTATAAAGTTTATAATCTTTACTCTAATTTTCCTCTGTGCCCACTCATGAAAAGTGAGGTGCATCTGCACGACGATGTATCTTTCACTTTTCCTGCATGTGGCAATGAACCGTGAAACCGTAAAATGTTATGTTCTGAAAATCTGAAAATTTTTAGCGCGCTTCAAAGCACTTTGCCCCGCTTACCTGTATACCTCTTTACCGATTTGCTACCTGTACGGCTGCCGTTGTCGGGGCTTTCAACCTGCCAATAATGTTGTGTGCGTTGCGCTTCGCTTGGCATCTGCACCTGAATTTTCCCTGCGTCCTTGGGATCGAAGCTGCATGGCATCTCCTTTCTGCGGTGTCTGCCCCATTGGGCTTGCCTTCTCCCTGTCTCCCTCCCCAAGTTGCCCCCTCGCTGCACATATCCATGGATGAGTGCCGTGTCCTGGGCAAACTTTTGATTATATCGATTACATGGGGCTAAATGCCGAAAATGGATCATTTAGGAGGTGCATGGGAAGTGGTATCAAATAATGGTGTTCGTAAAGAGTTTATATTTTGAACATCTTAAAAGTTTTAAATTGATGCATAAATAAAGGGGGTATTTATTGTAAATTTTGTTTTTAAGAGTTCAGCAGTGAATTAAAAATCTTATTTAATATTTCGTTATCATTTAATACTTATTAATTATTTAAAACCCAACTCCATTCGCGTCTATTAAACAATTATATTTATAATCTAATATTAGTCATAAAATAAATTAGTAATAAAATAAAATTCAACATTTATAAAGCCGATCTTGAAACCTAATGAAAATTATCAAGTTAAGTTATGATTGATTTTCATGATCCAAAGTCAAACTGCAAAAACTTCTTCCCGAAGTTAATTTTCTTTCTTGTTAACTTTAAACTTGCATACTTTAGATATATTTTGTCTATAAAAGCTTGGCGATTACCATTAAGTTTAAATAATAAAAATTGTTTACTAAAATAAGATTTAACTCTCAGCCATTTAAATAAGTTTTTTTATATAGAAATATAAATTAACCGTCACTTTGCCCACTTATACAGGTAAAAGGACACCCCCACTACCAACCTTCCATCTTTATCCCCACATCATCTGCTTTACGGCTAAGGAAGTGAGGAAGAGTGTGGCTAAAACTTTGGGGCTTTCCGTCTACGTGTAGTGTATTTTTAGGAGCCTTGTTAAATAAATGTAATATGGCTGCGGCTGCGGCTATCGATGGACATGACCACTTAGGGCTTGTGCATTTTTAATAAACACCCAGACCTGAAAGGTATTGCCCAGGCACGTGCCACCGCCTTCTTACCATACGAGTGTACGAGCTGCATTCGCTGTGTGGTGGATGGAATCCTCATGGGCTCCCTTTTTTGGCCAAGTTAGCCAGCGATTTGCTTTCAAACTTTCAAAGAGCAACAGCCCCAGCACACTTAATTTACGAATAAACGCGCATAATTTTATATCTACACGGGCTTGGCAAGCAACGAGGAGCGAGGAGCAAGGAGCAAAAGGAGTCTTCCCGCCCGGAGATCCTGTCCAAAAGTTGTTGGCATATGAAAAGGTTGCCAACGTGGCGTGTTATAATAATTTCTCAAGCTACGCATGTGTGCTAACGTCGAGTGTGACTGTGTGCGTTAGGTAGTTGAAAAGTTTGTTAACCAATGTCTGCTTGCGGGCGAGGCGCAAAATTTTCCTCAAGGTGTGCCTGGCACGCAACGTAGAACGCACACCCGCACACATACACTAGCAAAAAAAATGGGGAGAAAAAGGTAAGAAAAAATTATCTGTTTACGTACATATAACATCAGCTTATTTATATTTTTTTAAAGCCTAGAAAAATATTAAAATTAAAAAGATTACATTCTAAATTATACTCAAATGAAACAACATCTTTGGCAGGATCCTGGCGGTTTACACATTTTTTACAGATGGAAAATTAAGCTCTACAGATTAAACTATATTTCAGTAATTAAATATATAATTTTCAAATTATACGTTATATTTTTTCAAGTACTTGCACGCCTTCTGAGGCTGTCTGACTGCCGGTCTTTTGTGCAAGTTTTTGCCATTTGCCTTTGCCCGAACCGCTACACTTCGTCCTGTCCCTCCTCCTGCGTCCTGCGTCCTTCGCCTGCTCTGCTCTGTCTTTTGGTGTACGCTAAAAACTTAAACCAAACTTACACATATACAGGTGAGTGCACCTGCACGCATGTGGAACCCTTTTTCGCCTCCATTGGCATGTGCAGAAAAACTTTTTTTCGGCCAAAAGTTTTCGCCGCGCTCAGAAATTGCTCGTTGGCGCGCTGTTCTTGTTGTTTTTGTTGTCTTTGATGATGATGAAAGCGGTAAGGGGTTAAGGCGGGTAAGGGGTTAAGGGTGGCGAATGGGTGGCAAGGGGGGCGTTGGGCGTGCGCGTTGAACCGCAACTGAGGAAAACGCGAGCAGCGCAAACAATGCGCAATGAGGGCAGCAACAATAACTGGAACAATAACAACAAATCAAGTAACAACACGGCGGCGATGTGAAAATAATAAAACGCCGGCAAAGTCGAAAGGAATTTCAACAATTCAAAACAATGAAAAATTCTAAGGGGGAAAGAAAAACGATTTTCTTCGAATAAATGGGTACATTTCAGTAGAGATTGTGGAAATAATTATTTTAAATACGAAATAAGTTTGAACCTAGAGAATTTTATATTAATAAATAAGTAGCTTAAATGGTAAATAAATTAATTCTTTTATCTAAAAATATGTCGCATATTTAGTTAAATAGATTACGATTTAATAATAATCAATAAAGCTCCTCTGAATATAACATTTTGTAAATTTTATCAAATAAAAATTATATAAAATTACGTATACGAAATTTTGAACATATTAAAATTAAAATATTAGCTTCTCAGAACTAGCATTTTGTATAAATAAATATAGTTAAATATGTATAAATATTAATTAATAAAATTTTATACAATTTAATATAGTTTAATCCGATTTAATCTCTGTTTATTACAGGTCAAATTTAGAGTATTTAATGTTCGTTGATTACTCGTTGTTTGTATTATTTTTCTCACTTCCCTCCATCTAGCACTTTCTTAGTTACAGCTCAGCGGTAGGGTTTTAACTCTTTGAATTTTCCTTTTGCTGCTTGACGCATTTCTAGTTGGAAAACTTTCTTAGAAGTCTGCAACTTTTCTTCGCGTTGACACACACACGAAACATTTGATTTTTGACTGATAGACTTGTTGCTAAAGGCGACAGCTCCTCTGCTGTGTTAACTCTTTCACTTACCACTTTTCCATATTTCCTGGCTTTCTTCACTAAAGCTCATATTGAAATTATTTCATGTCCAATCATCCATCACTCAATTAATAGCATTATGCGAAGCAACCTAACCCAACTGACAGCGACAGGCAGCCTTTAAAGAGGAGAGCCTTTCCGGATATAAGCCAAGCAGGAATTAGTCCCTCCTGTATCCCTTTTAGCCCAATCACACAGATGTCAGTGTTGACAAGCTGAGATTAGGGGTGTATTTATAAGGGGAACACATCATGGAAAATCTTGATATTCAGAGGTTTGAATATTTGTTACCCTAGTAAGTTGGAAAAATAATTTATTAAAAGGTATTTTAGGAATATCTATTAATAAATGAAAATAAATTTTTTTTAAGATTTTAAATTTAATAAATTATTTAATATTCATATTCAGGCATGACTTGATAAAGTGAATATACCCCTTTTTCTTCTGCAAAGAACTCTTTGTTGAGATTTAAAAGAACGACACGTGGACAGATGTCAAGCACAGTTTCAATGGGAGCCACACCAACGGAGAAAAATCATTGGGAAATTGTGGAAAAAAGGGGGGAAAGTGCGGCAGGTTGAACCTTTGTGGCACATTGGCAGGCGGTAGTTTCAACGTCAATTAGATGATGTTTACTGCATTTGCCACAAATTGACAAACTCGTCGGTGGCACAAAGGGACTTTCCTACTGGCTCCCTCGGCCAGAACCACACAAAAGGCAACGTAAACGTATAAAAATATGTAAGGCAAAGACAGAAGGGGAAAAGAAAATGAAAAGAAAAACCAAAATGAAAATTCAAAGTCAAAGAATATATGCCAAAGCAGGGAATGAAATTGTTGCTGTTTCTGGTTTGCGGCTATGTTCAATTCTGTTGACGTTATCAAAAGTTGCGGCAAAAATACGAAACAGTAGAAACCAGGAAGCTTATATATATTTGTATATAAATATCCTTATACATATATATATATATATATACAAGTATAAAAGTAAAGGAAGAAAAGGATACAAGTAATTTGCCAAGGGCAATGTGGGCACAGCGGAAGTTAACATTGAAAAGGATTACGGCGTGCCAGGGACTCGTCTTTTGTGTCCAACTCCCGCTCCTGTCCGCCTCAATTTCTCTGTTTCTCGCTCGGCTGTCTCCGTTCTCGTTTCTCCCCCTGTCTGTGTCTGTGTCTGTATCTGTGTCTGTGTTGACAACAACCAGTTAGCATAGCCAGCTATTGGGCCATTTGTCGCTACCCCTCGGGTCCTTTGGTCCTTGGATCCTTTGGCTGCCACTGTCTTCGCCTTGGCTCGCTCCCATTTCCCTGCTCGGGGCCAAGGTAAAAAGTCAAAGATTTTGCAGCAATTTGGATTTCGTTATTATAAGCATTGTTAACTTGAGCACACAGTGCACTCGGAAATAAATAATAATAATATGTCAATCGTATATCATAATAAATATTATTATTTATTTGATTAGCTCGGAAAACATCCATAAAGAAGTATAAAATTTATAAAAACTATGCCAGTAATTTGTAGCTTTAAAATTAATGAAAAAAATAATTTATTTAGATTTGTTTGTTTTGGTTTTTTTTCATTAGTTTCTTTGGGTAATTTTAATTTAAATTTAATTTCGTTTTATCTACCAACATTTGTATTATAAATAAATATTTTCTTAAACTGTATTTACACTCTCGTTTCGTTCTATTTTCCATTGATATTCCGCCCCCACTGCATGTATCCTTGTTTTAAGTTGGCAAATTGAAATTTGCATTTTGATTAGCTCGCGCCGGATGACAGTCCAAGGCTCCTGGCTCCTGGCTCCTGCCGTCTCATCTCATCTCATTAATTTCCATTTGCCGGCGAGAAAGTGAGAGCTCAGGCATATGTGTCCGTGATGACTTCGTAATCCCCTTTTCATGCACAAAGCCCTTTTCTAGTGGCTTCGGCAAATTATGACATTTACTTACTAATTTCCTTCCTAAATGCATTCTCTGTGCGAGATGTCCCATGTCCTTGGCCCTGCCGCTCGTCCGGGAGCTCAGCAGCGGCTCTGTGGCCATAATATCTCCACAACCGGCATAAGTTGTTAACTTAAGCTCCTCCAGCAGCAGCAGCAGCTTCTACTGTCGGGCTGTGCGAGTTCCTGCCATGCGCTGCATTTCCCTCCGATTTCCCCCAGCAATCCGGGTGCTTCCCGCAAGCATTTCGAGTGTGCGGAAGGAAATGTGAAATTTTAAGTGAACTAAGATCTCTGGCTCCTGACTCTGACTTGCTCTCGATGGCTGCCTGACTCTGTTTTTGGCTTGTTGGGGGATTCGACAAACATATGTACCAAAAGCTGATGGCAAGGCTCTTATCACCTGAATATCTGTTTTCCACCTGACTCTGACCAATCGAGTCTGGCCTCGAATTGAAGCCAAAAGGTTAATTGATAGAGGGTTTTCTTCACTTCGAATAAGCAGGAAAATCTGGAATAAATATGGATTAAATAATTGGAATACTGACATAAGCTAAAGATAAAATATATCCTATATTACTATCCAAAGTTACCTTCTTCATATTCTTAAAATAAATATTGACTTTTGTTTGCCGATTCACCTGACATAACAGTCTTGAAAAGCTAACCCGAGACCTTCAAATATTGACTTAGCCTTCAATTATCAACCGCAATCAGTTATTAATTTGACTTCTAACGCAGAAAAACAATCCTTACAATATTTTTTCTCATCTGTGTCTGGTATGTGTTTACAAATTTATTTGGGCCTTATTTACTGTGGGTTTCGAGGGCTCATTAATTTGGCAATTTGTATGCAAAATGCACACTCAGAGGCCAAAAACCAGTCCGCTGGCAGCCATTGTCTGGTGTAATTAGAAGGCTGTTAATGAATTTCATTTGTTCGTCGGCCTGTCGACAAAATTTTCGCATTTTTTTCTGTCCATTTTCATTTGTTTTGTTTTGTACACTTTTGCTTTTAATACGAATGCGTAATTTGTGAAATATTATACACTTTCTAAGGGAATAGAAAGATTAAAGACGATCATATTTTAATTATAGTTTAAAGATAAAGCAAATGCTAAGACTTTTTTGTAAAGAGAAGTTTGTGTAACATTTATTGCTTTATTTCGCTATGATAAATAAAAATATATATATGGAATAAAGATTATTCAAAGAGTATTCATAATTTGACTAAGAATACTCTCCTCTTCACTTTCTTTTCCTATTTTATTCATTTTGACCAGAAAATATACATTTCTTTTGTTGGCTCTGTCCCATTGCCAGCTAGCTGATAGTTATTTAATTTTTAATTACTCATGATGGCCGAGTGGGGATCGCATTCAAGTCGGCGTTGGGATCGGCTCTCTGGGACTGGGTGTTTGTTCAGTGAAATGTGAAATTAAATTTGCTGTCGCGGACTTTCGTATTGCGGGAAAGTCTTTGGCAATTAATTGTTTAATTTGGTTATTTAAAATTAATGATATGTTTTTCATATGTCATTGCACATTTGCGCGTTTATTTTATATAAAACACATCCCCTGTACATTTCCACATTTTTTTGTGCACACTTTTATCTGCATTTAAAACGGCAAATAATGTTGAAACATTCATTTCAATTATGCAGATAAGCGCAAATGTAATGAAAGCTGAACAAGAGGATTAATGCGCCAAAGCGCCACGCGGCTTAAAGTCAACTTAATGAGTGCCAGGTTCAGTTGATATGTCAGGTTGAATGTCCACCAGGCCATCAAGGGTTAAGGGTGAAGGTTGATCAAATTCTGAAATGCACTTCGTTTTGGGAAAGTGCATACCAATCATGAAAGAACTGTTGAGAAGACTGATAATATAATATTTCTTCTTTTATAATGCATTTTATTTACCAAATTTAAGGGAAAAGTTTGACGCTTTAAATATTACTTTTCATTATATTAAATTTATAATATTGTTAACCATAATATACTCCATTTACTTCAGTAAATAACCTTCATGCCTTGCTAAAGCATATTTTATGCAGTTAATACTCATTTTTCCGGGTCCTTTCACTGCTTCGGTGGTCACTCTGAATGGATAATTAACATTTTTTTGTTGTTTTTTACTTACAAATAGTTTTTTACATTAATAATGCGGAAAAGTACTTGACTAACCAATGAAACGAAAGCTCTCAATGCAGGATTAATGAAATCAGATTACAATTGGTATAATAGGACGCATTGAATAAACGCAAAAAATTAATTAATTTAGACCAAGAGTTGATGATGACATTAAACTGTTGAACCATGAATTCCAATTAATGTTTATTTAGCGCACTTAAATTACAAATAATTACCCAAGATTTTGCATAACATGTAAGTGTTTGGTTTTGTTAATTTTTTAAATAGTGATTCGAAGTGATTTGTTTCTTAAATGGTTATATTGCTTTTTAGGTAGTGAAAAACTCTTTGAATTATATTTACTTAACAAACCCTTTACTCCAGGTAGCTTTTTGGAAAATAACATATTAAAGTTACTTATTTTTTACATGGTATAATCCCCCACTTTGACTTTATCGCACAGGGGGATAAATATGCAATTTATTCGACAACCCTTTATTAAAAATATTTCATTTCCATTAGCTGCTGATGACTTCTGCCACTTGTATTTCAGCCTTTGGCTGATCTTTTTATTGCTTTCGCCGCATAAAAAAAAAAACAGAGATAAAGTCACACAGTCACTAACAATTGCGGCTTCACTTAATGTAAAATGTTTCTGTTATTGTAATACATTTATTAAACATAATTTGCGCGCGTAAATTTCAGCATCGTTTGGCAGACAGTCGGAGGGATGGAGAAGGAGAAGGACAATTAAGTAGGGAAAATGCGACAGACAGAGACAGTCTCTCCATTGCAATTAACATTCATTGTCATGTGCGACTTTTTCTGTCTGCATTTTCACCATCGATTGGTCCTGAGCCATTTCCAGCACGATAATTATGGCCACACAAAGGTTTGAGGTCTTAATGGAGGGGCATATTTAAGTGCATTTAAGTAGCATTTAAGCCGGCAACAGTTCGCACGAAGCATGGACTCTGCATAAAGGGATAATCGCAACTCAGCAAGGATTATCTACATAAAACTCACCGGGGTTTTTTATTGAGTTATATGCCAGAGAGCTGATTTAAGATTCATTTTTTAAAAGAAAGATATAATTTTAATTTATAAATAATTATAAAAACTATTGGAGATTCCAAAAAAGGGTGTTTAAAGATGTTAAAAGTATATTTAAATATTTTTTAAATAGTAAATTCATAGCCTTAGTAAAATTCCCTTAAATTTAAATTGTTAGATATTTCCAGTCGACATAGCAACGCTCTTCTTTCGCCAAAAAAAACAACTGACCTGGCCCAAAACTGCACACGTAAACACTTAGCATGACCCGCAGGAAGAGAGGTAGGGTCAGGAGCAGGACTTAATTTTTCAACTGGGCGGCGTGGGCGCTGCGGCGGCTAATTTAAGAGCGAAAATCATTTTCGGAGCGGCGCTTTCCTTTCTAGTTGCTGGCTAGTTGCCAATCAGGTCACGAACTGTCGCTCGTCCAGTTCTCGGGGCCCTGATTTTTCATGTTCTCATATTCTGGCGTTCTCATGTTGGCCCAAAAGGGTCACAGGGAACATGTTCATAATGTGCGCTAATGTGCATAATGTATGCCAGAGCCAAAAACGAGACACGCATACCTGCACACACACCTGCCCACACACACACTAAGGGGACAGGACGTGCAACAATAACAAAAACAGGAACAAGGTGAAACAGGCAATTTAACAAGCCATCAACGCTGATGGTGCCGACAATGATGTTGATGACGGGATGGCAACGCGTCGCCAGCAATAACAACAAGCAGCTGCAATAACAACACGGCTAAACATCGGCCAAGTTAACAACTACAACAATCGGTGACAACACAGCCATATTATGTTGCACCCAACCGCACAAACACACAGTTTGTCCTTTTTCATAAGGTCCTCTTGGGCGAGCTTTTTCCGTGGGATGAAAAAGCGAATGCTGTCAGGACAATCTGATCAAGGGAAGATAATTAATTGAAAAGGAGTTTTGACTTGAAAAATACAGCTAAATAAAATTCTTAAAAATTCTACAGTATCTTTATTTTCAAACTAAGCTAAACATATTAATTTCTAATAAATTTTTAAATTTTTGTCTCTACTTTTCGACTTTTAACTAAGAAAACACATGTTGTCCCCCAAAAAATAACCCATAATTGAACCTAATCAAATACTTATTGACTCTTTAGAGTCCTTGCTTAACTAAGTGATAAAGTAATTTTCGGTTGACATAAATACAAGAAAACTCTTATTCATTTTGTAAGGCAATTGCAGTTTTTGGAGAGTGGAAAACCTGAAACCATCTTGTACACTTTGCACTTTTCCTCACGGCGGCAGCGGAAGCACGAAAATGAAGGCAATTCAGAGCAAAGTCTGCTGCTCGTCACGTCGCCACTGGAGGATCACGTAGTGACCCACACGCTTGCCCAAAAAAGGGAATACTTGATGCAAAACTTTTGGCCTAACCAGGCCCAGGCATAGCTTATCTCGGCTGCAGAGGCTTCTCTCCTGCTGCATGCAATATTTATTACGCATACGACCGGGTGACACGCTCGGCTAAAACGCAGCAGCAGCCAGGTTCCCCCCAAAAGACCACCACCACCTATAAGTGGCTTAATTAGTGCGACAAAGTGTTTGCCAATTGAGCTGCTGTTGCTGCTGTTGGTGCTCCACCTCCTGTCTCACCTCAAACTTGCGGCCTTTAATCAGCTTACACAATGTGGACTATGTGGGACGTGGACCACGAAATGGTCTTTACAATGGCCCAGGCGTGAGTCGACCATCCGCAGTCCTGAGAAGCCTAGATTTGGGAAACCAAAGGAGTTGCCACTGCAGTGAGGAATTTTTTCACCTTAAGCTGGATTGGAATTTCAGGATACTTTTTAGATTATGTTATATTCTAGCGATTATATGTTTAGAAATTCTGAATGGAAGACATTTGATAAACATCCTTAGCTCATACTTTATAGTGAAAATATTATTATAAAACTCCTATCATACTTTAATCATCAATAAAGTTTTGCAAATACTAAAAAAGGTATATTAAAGATCACCTTGGTGAAAATTAAACAGAATATATAAATAAAATCTGTGAACCATATATATGTTAAAAAAAAGAATCAAACTCATAAAAATCATTTAAAGTAAATAAACAAGATTTTTTTTTGCTTTAAATAAGAACTTGAATTTATTTTAAAGCAAAATTCTGCCATTTCACTCAACCTAAAGTGCGTTCTCCTCAACCAGAGGATGGAATGTATAAAATGTAGCAATTGAAGCGCCAGACACACCCTCAGCCACACACTCCCGGGCAAATACACACACGCACACACATCAGGTCGAGCTGTTGATGGCTTTCAGTCAGCGGAGGGAATTCGAGCATTCGCATTGGCCGGGCACACATAACTCAGCGAAGCGACTGGCGATGAAGGCAATGCATCCGGAGCCTCGTGGGCTGCCAACAATTAACAGCATAAATTTAAATATGCAATTAATGCAACAGCCTGAGGCGTGAAAAAAAGAACAATGAAATAAAAGCGGTAAAAACTGCAGTAGAGCAACGTTAATTAACAATTTCAGAATCGAAATGGGTAATTACAAGAGGTTTAAGTTTTAATTTTACATTTATAATTGGTTGAAACGTTAGAGTTAAGTTTTATTTTATCTTTATTATTTTTAAAAAATGTTAGCTCTGAGAATTGTGTATAATAAATACTTCACTTTTCATTTATTGTTTTTAATCTTTCAAAAGTTTAAATTCTTTCCTTGCAGTTTCTACTGTATATCGACAACAGAAGATGGAAAATAGCCAAGTAGACCTGCCAAGTGAGAAGGAGGCATCAAAGGGTTAAGGGTACCGGCAAAAAGCAAACGGCAAAAAGCAAAAAACAATAACAACAACAAAACTGGCGACAATAAAAAGCGAAAGGTCATTTTAACACATGCACTCACGCACACCGAGCAGTGAAATGCATTTGATTGTTTGCGTTATTTTTTTGTTGGCATTTATTTTCCCCATTTTTTTTCTCGCCGGACACGCAAAAACAAGGGAGAAAAAACACAATTTCCCGCTTTATTTGCGCAATGCTGGCCAGGCCACAACAACAACAACAACAGCAGCAGCAGCAAAAATGACAAGGGCAATGTCTGTAAGTTATATGATACTGCCAAAAGGGCCCCCTATCCCGGGCGGACGACCCTTTCCCCGTTGGCCATCGTTGCCATAGCCACATGTCAATATTTTTGCGCTTCAGCCTCGGTTACAAAGGCCCGCCGGGGATTCGTCCTGTAAAATTTATTTCAACGCAACGGAGGACTCTTTACCGATGTGTAAATTGCTCCGGCGCTCTCTCCACCTCTCCACACTCGCTTAATGAAATTAAAACAAATTTTCAGCGAAATTTAATATGCAACAACAGCGAACTCCCCGCACAGTAGGCGGGCATAACATAATAAGCATAATAATGGTTGAAAAATTATTGCACCTGGCCAGTGCAAATGCAATTGACAGCGACGACAGCCACACCAGTAACAGCAGCAAATTACTGAGCTCAATTACGGAGATCAAAGTGCAAGAGTGATGCATTTCTTTGACCCGATGGAATAATGATCCTATGTTTTATATAAAGCAAAAGATATGATTACAAGATTGCATTATTTAATCACAAAAGATATACAATCCCCCCTCAAATTAAATTCAAATGAAATGAACAAACTGGAAACAAATATAAAGAATTACTAAAAGAATATCAAGGGAAACATTGGAAAGTAAGAAAGGCATCCTTCGTCTTTGCTATTCGCACACAATGTGCAATCGACTGAGTCCCTCATGAAGATCGGGTTTTTCTAGTTCCTCTGGTTTCGGTTCCAATAGAAGCAACTGTTCGATGCTATAGCGCTTAATGACTTTTCCCATCCGATTCTTTAATGCCGGCAGAGTTTGGGGCAGTCGGCGAGGTGTCCAATTTGGCAGGGGCAGCGAGTGGGTGAGATTTCCCTTGCGCTTCTCCCCCATTAGGAGTTGCGATGGTGGACGATAGCGTGGAATATCGGTGGTCTTGGGGACCTCACGTTTTATAATTTCAGCTGACCTGATTTTGACCGCATTCAGTTTGGGGTTGGCCTGGTGCTTGGCCCGACACTGCTCGTCCCACTCCTTGGTGGTGGGTATATATCGCCTGGTGGCAGCCACCATGGATTTGTTCTCCTTGGCAGCCTTGTCGCTGCTCTTGGAGGCACCTGCCTCAAGGGGAATCTTGTCCAGCTGCAATTTCTTTAAATTCTCCTGCTCCAACTTCTCATTTTGCATCTCCTTGAGAACCCTTTCGATTCTCTCTTTCTTGGCGACCCTCAAGCGATCCACCTTGAGCCTCTCCTCTGGGGTATATCGCACTGGAGATCGTGAGAGATGTATGATTGGCTGCGGGGCCGGAGCCTCGGAATTCTCAAGGTTCTGAGCAGTTGCCAGCAAGGCGCCACGCATGCGTCTTTGTTCCGCCAATTTCAAAGCCTCCACGGCCACCTTTCTTTCCTTCTCGCGTCGCTTCTCCTCAATTTCCAAAAGCTTCGCGGCTGTAGGAGTTACAGGAATATTTTCCTTGGGAGGCTTTTCCACTTTAGGTACCACGGGCTTTTCCTTGCCAGCAAGTGGGGTTTCATCCTTGGATTTCTTAGCATTCTTGGCGCGAGGCACAATCATATAGTCCACATCATTAAGTAAAACAATCTGAGTACTGCCAGCGGCTAAAGAATATCAACAATACTTATCATTTTTAGGATTTGTTATGTTCCTTGAGACTTTACCCTTATCCGGCTTCCTGGGAAATCCTTTCCAAGGCAAAGTCAGCTTACATTTCGGCTGAGGCTCAGCCAAGACCTCAGTCTCTGGCTTTATTGGGTGAAGTTCCAAGTCAGCTCCATCTGTGACTGATTTTGGTTTCTTCAGTTGCGGTACAAACTCTTGGGCATTGGCATTAAGCTTCACTGTACTGCTACTGACAAAATTTACACTCTTTTGCTTTATATCTGCGTAGATGGGCTTGTGAGAGAACTTTGGCTAAGGAAGTTCGAAAGGATCTTACACTCTATTAAATTAAACATGGTTCTGGTCTCAAGACAGTTACTAGCTTTGGTTCTGTGAGCTTTACACGCTTTTGTTATAATATTTGCCAACCGAGATCTGTATAATATATATATGATAGGAGCTGCTCGATATGAAGTATAGACAAGCCAGATTGAACTCTTATGCAAGGCCTACTAGAGTTCAGTTTCAAATATTTTGTCAGCTTTAAAAGTAGGTGATTCTTTAGAAGACTACCTTTAAAAATATATATCCGATCACTCCGCCATCTAAATCGCTTGGCAATCCATGTGCATTTTGCCATTGTTGACATTTATTCGCACAATAAACACAAAGCCAAGGCAGCCGGAGAAAAACACAGGTAAAATAGGTGGAGTCGGATATGGAGATGGAGATGGAGCTGAAGATGGAGCTGAGGATGGCTTGGAACGGAAAGGCAAGGCCAAGAATGGCAAGCAGTGCAAGCGGTAAACGACATTCAATAAAACGTTTGAAAATATTATAGACAGAGAAAGGAAAGCCAAGAGAAAGAGAGAGGGAGAAAGCTGAAGATGGAGAAACTGAGCGGAATGAAATGAAATGAAAGAAGCGCACAGAAATATGCAATTTCACCTCAATCAGAGTTGTAAAAACAAACAAACAATGGCCAAGTGCAGTGCGCACAGCTCCAAAGGGGGGTTCGTCCTTCGGCCAGATGTCATATGAGCCACATGCTGGGGCTCCTTGCATTCTCGTTACCATTTCCATTCCCCCCCTATACGATTCCCCTGTATCGCTTTGCAAGCTCAAGCGAAAATGCAAAGAGCAGAAAAATGCAATAAGTAAAACGTAATAACTGCTCAGGAGCTGTGAACGGTTGGCTATATAATCAGGATGTTTGAGGGGCTAACCAGGGAGGATTTACTTGCGATTTCGCTTGCCTAAAGCTGAACAAATACTGAACGGAGGGAAAGTGTAGCTCTCATAAACATGAAACTAAAAAGGAGCTCAGATATATGGAGACAAATATAAACTGGAAAGTGTCTGTGACTGAATAAACAGGATATAAATATAGTATTTTCATTTTACAGCTTAAAATGGCTTAAATCATAAATACAAGTTCCCTGTATAAAATGCTTTTTCTTCTTATGTAAACATAAACCAATATCATACCAATATCGATAACCCAGGAAGAAAAATATATGTTACTTCCGTGCACGAAATTATTATAAATAATTTATATCAATTAGGATTTCCCCATTCCCCCAATAAGCAGTGCAAAAATTCTGGCAACGTTGTCCGACAACTTGTAGGTCATCTGGGGATTACCACAGAGAGATTGGCATCCGCACATTCACTTATTTATCTATGCATGGCATGGAGTGTTGCAAATTTTTGCGTAATTCACCTTGGGAGGAAGGTGAAATGGATGTGGAGGCGGTCGCCACTAATGCATTTGTGGTCAATTGCCGGGGCCACAGCACGGGCACAGTGAACTGAGGCACTGACATCATTTTAATAATAAAATTGTTAACAGAATTGCTCTGCTTTGTGTGGTGCCCGGGTCACACACAAAAACATGTGTTGTCCTTGTTAGCAGCAAAAGCAGCACACAATTGCACCGGGAAAAATTATGATATCAAAGGTTAATTTAAAGAAAATTATGTAAAAAATCGCCTCATTCCAAAAACTTTGATTTGAAACTCTGACAAAAAAATTAGGCGATTTCCAAGACTGTATATTACCATTTAGTATTTATTTTGTTATTTTTTCATTTGAATATAAATTCTAATACTTTATTTTCATAATTAATAGTTCTTGGGAAATTGTATACAGTTTTATCCATTACTTTAAATAATTTTTTAGGGTGGTAATAATATAATAAAATTTAAAATAATATAGTAAAATAATTGTCCCATAATTTCAGCTAATATGTTCATGATTGTAATGAAATAATAATCAAAGACTGATATAACATATACCAAACAAAAAATAAATATATGTAATTTTTTAATCAACAAATAAATTTCTTTTTAGAAAACTGTATCAAAATTACTATGTTTTCAGTACAGAAAATATTTTTGAGGGCTCCACGACGACGACCTCAATGTTGCCGTTGTCGTCGTTGCTCCTGTTCCTGTTACTGGCTCCGTGTCTGTGTCTGGCCTCCTGCAATCTAAATAAAATGGCCGACGTGTGTGTACGCACAACTTTTGCCATATTTAATCGTATTTGGGCAAAACAACAACATGGGGGATATATATGCGAGAATTCGAGGGGACTTTTAGTGTTGGCAATTGTAGCCAGCAGTGGAACAGGAGACAAGGACAACGGAGCCCACTTTTGGGCATTTGCTTATTATTGTTCAAAACTTTTGCGCCCACACAGAAAAACCCCTCCAAAGCCAGAAAACAGAGCTCACATACAATTGGCTTGGCCTTCTTGTTTCGTGTGGAGCAAATGTGTTTTTAGAATATTTTGTAACACAGAAATTACCTCAAAAACTGCACAGATGCAAATGAAACTAGAGATGGCATTAAGACCCTGATAATATTTATAAATATAGAAAACAGAAAAGAAATATCTTTAAAAATTAATTGTCAATCAATCAGTTCTCAGTTTTAATTAGTTTCAATAAAAAAATACGTGAAAGAATTACTTTTCAATGTTCCATCTCAAATTTGGAGCTGGGAGTTAGCCGACTCTTGTGTCGGTTTGGCTTTATACCGATTTTAAAGCTTGTTTCGGACTCTGCCACTCTGCTGGGGCAGCTTAAAACGTGCAACGGAAACTTTTACCTGGGCCAGGTGGAAACTTTTAAGACACAAATTTATGCCAGAATGGCAGGACAGACAGAAAGGAGAGCATGTGTGCTGGGAAAGTGATTAAAAATTGGGTCAAGTGGCCGTGCGGGCAAATGTGTGTGCGTGCGAAGGGAGATTAAGCAATTTGGCAGCGGCACGCACACAAATCAAAGGATTTGGCCATCTTTTTTTATGAATCCTCGCTCTAGAAGCACACAGCACTTAAACTTTTCCACCCGCACCTATTTGTCATTTTGGGCTAAAACTAAGCATTAAGCAAAGTAACTTCGACTTAATTACAAAACGAAACCACAAACTGTAAGTACGAACGATTTCAGCAAAGGTAAAGCAATCGAAACAAAGAGTTAACCAGCAGATGGCTTCAGCATCAGCGACCCCTTAACCTCGATGCAGTCAGTCAGAAAGTACAGCACTTGGAAAAAAGAATCAAGTTAACAAGTTTAAAAAATCGAGAGAGCAAGAGTGTCTTCACTACAATCACTTCATTTTACATTAGCTTTCGGTTCCGGTTAATTTTTCCCTTTTACTGTAAACAAATTATATTTTTCGCAGTGCAATTGAGAAGTGAAGCACAGGACAATACAGCAATATCCAGAAGCCGGTTAGGTTACTCGGTTTTGTTTTGCCTGTGGTTTCAGCGGCATCACAGGCAGCGGCATAGACACAACACCACATCACTGCCAACACCACCACGAACTACAACTACAACTGGAGCTGCAACTAGCCTGGTTCGGTATCCCTTCGGTGGAACTCCGGAAGTACAGAAACTCCACCGGACTGCCGCATCAGCATCAATCCCAGATTGCCCTGAATTCTCCATTATCTTCGGTGCTCAATGAAAATTTGTGATTGGTTAAAATTATGCATGTTTTTAAAAAAATACTTTCAGTAAAAAATATTGAAAAAGTGCAGGGAAACATTATTATGCTTAAACTTCTGCAATGGAAAATATTTGTGTACTTTGTGAATCCTTGTAAGTCTTTAATGATTTGATTTACAGATATATTCTTTTCATTTGAAAGAAAATAAAAATATTTAATAAAAAGCTTTTAATTAAAACGTATTTAAAAAATAAACCCAATAATAGGGGTATAACCTGCATTTTTTATGGCTTCATCGGAGTAAATCGTGGAACTGCAGCTGGCCGCAGGACTCACGCAGGGCACAACTCCACTTAAAGTCCTTTCATCATCTGACCGGCTCCAAATGGTTGTTGTCCGAGCTTTGATTGTAGACAGGAGAAGCCATTTCTCCATATCTCCGATATCCTGTATCCCTGTATCCTTGTGTTTCTGTGTGTGTGTGCTTAACGTGCCTTAAATCACATTTGGGCTGTAATCAAGCTAAACAAATATGGGCGCAACGGACCAATAGAGGAGGTTCCCTTGTGTCAAGCTTTCGCTACGATTGGGTAAACTTAAATTCCGACCATCCATCGAAAATATACACACAATCCAGATGTGCCAGAGTGTGTGTGTGCGGGGTTAACTGGGTCAAATGATGGAGCTGATTTCGGCTATAGTATACAGTGCGTGTGACAATTAGACGGCAAAGTTAATGATAAGTGATTTAAGGCAAAGCAGCTTATAAGTATAAACTATAGAAAATGTAAATAGTAAATTTTCAAAACAATAAAATATTTAATTTATAACGATTTACATTTAGCTATCACTAGCTGCCAAAAGTTCTATTAAAGGCTTATGTGACCCGTTGCACTCGCTGGAAATCCCGCAATTTAGGGCTTTAGTTAATATTCTTCGAAATCCCCCCATTTCAAATCACCGGCTGCATTACGCTTGTGCAACGCACTGTCCATAAAACCAGTGAAAAAGTGCAGTTAAAGCGCTTACGCTCATGCATCCATGGATACATTTTATGACCATGGCCACGATGGGCACTGCGGACATTTTATTGTCACATCCTCATCGCCATCATCATCATCATCATCGTCATAGTCATCGTCATAGTCGGCATCGTGGGGGGTCGGATAGGAATTTGATTTTTTATGCAAAATCAATATGAAACTGACAGTCGTAGGGAAGGACAGAGCACAGAACACAACACAAAAAAAAAGAGGAGAAAATCTGATTGAAAAATTGCCATAAATCGACGTCAATTCAATTAACATAAATTGTGTGATTAATGATTGACAAATGCTAAGCAGACAGTCGCAGGATGGGGCAGCGGGTGCCTGATGATTCCCGCAAGTAATTGCCGCATAACTCGATAACGATAACGATGAATGATGCCCCTACGTTTTACAAATCTCCTTTCTCCTCTCCCCCACCAATTATTCGAAATAATTTTTTAATTCCAACGCCCCAAAAATGCCGGCGCCTAAAAAAAGCCAAAATGTCTGCAGGTCATTAATCATGCATTGTACTGGCGAGTCCCTGACCATCCACTCACTCCCCCACTCAGTCAATCAGACAATTGAATACATTTCAATCATTAATGGCCCAGGTTGAGCCAGAGCCACTCGATACCCACGCCCACCTGACACAGTTTGATTTGACTCGACTTACCCGGGGGTCAAAAGGTCCGATGTCGAGACGAAGAAGCAGCTTTCCGCTCATGTCTAATTGATGGACATTCGTTGAAGTTGCCCTAATGACGGCCAAGGATTTATTGAATTTTGATTGGATATGAGACGGAAAATGGGGGGAAAATATATAAAAATAAGATGGGAGAGTTTTCTTTTTTAGATATGATAAAAATAACCTAACAGTAAAAATTCACTATCTAATAATATATGACGATTTATACTTTGAATTCATGGAATATAAATATTGAAGAAATAAAAGAACGGTTTTAATTATAATGTAAAAAATATAGTCATGGGCTCGTATATAAAAATGTAGTGATTTCATTTCTAAAAACAAATTCTACTAATTTAGTATAAATGTCACATCATTGTCTGCAATTGATTTCATCATCAAAAGCTTCAAATCAAATTTAAGCCTACTACATATCAAAATACATGGCATAAATTAATATGAATAGGTTAATTTTATGGCGGAAATGGCAACCATGGGAGCCACGACCCCCCATCCGAGGTCGTTAATTTGCGAAACATTTTAGTGGGTCTCTAATCGATGTTCATTCAGTGTCTGCGACATGAGAGCGTCCCCCGTTTCCCCAGACCAAAAACTATAACTGCCCTATATGGGCAGCATTATGTGTGGAAATTTATGCGAATTGCGAATTGGGTGGAAAATGCAACGTTTTGACCGCACAAATATGAGATATTTTCCCTGGCCCGGGCCCAAAGTGTTTTTGGGAAACATAATTACTTAGTGGGGGGTTTTCTGGAATGAATGGAGTGGTAAGTGGCGTTGTAATTAGCTTTTGTAATAACTCGCTGAATTATTTGCGTCGATTGAACAATCGCAACGGCAAAAGAAACAATTTTGGCAATGGGCGGGAATTCAAACAAAAATTTTTGCAAGCCCGCAGGATATTTTTTCGGGAAATAAATTTTGCATAGCTAAAGTTTTTCGTTGCGAACTGAACTTCTTTCTGAACTTTTTCTATTCTCGTGCTAAGGAAGTCTACTAAATTGTATTCGTTTTAAGAACTTTTGGTAAGGAGTTTTGTTAAAATATTGTGTGAATTTATTTGAGTTTTAAATTGAAAAGCAATCTAAATTTTTAAGGTACGAATTTCAACAAGAAATATATTAAAAAGTGCATTTAACATTTATTTAATTTACTTGAAAAATTAAGTATATTGGTTAACTCTTAGTTAACATATTTTTAATTTAGTATTTTATTATAAAAATATTTAATTTTTTATTTTTATGTAATTGTTTTTGGTATTGTAAGCGTATTTCTTATGTCGAATACAACATTTCGAATTAGTCTACTTTTCCACTCTGCCTAAACGTTCACCCCTTTCAATCAGCGCGAGTTTTGTTTTTCTTGCCCTTTTCCCGCTAATTTCCTTCGCTCTTTTGTCAAATTAAAAACACACTGAAGAGACAAGGGAAAAGTTTCTCCTCTGTTTCTCGCTTTGTTTGTTTGTTGGTTGGGTTCATTTATCATGATTTTGTTTGGCGAACTTTTGTCGCGTATGTTAGGCTCCTTGATAGGCGGGAAAATGTCTCTGTCTTTGCTGTTGTTGTTTTTGTTGTTGTTGCTGTTGTTTCTGATGGGAAATGGCAGCTGTTGATGGTAGGGTCTCCCCCCTTTTCACTCCCTTTCTAACTCTGTTGAGTCGGGAATTTTCTTTTCGGCTCACTTTTTGTTTGTCTTTTTGTCAGAGAAAGATCCCAAAGAAAATTGCAAAGTGATTACTTTTGATTAGTTGCAAAAAGAAAGGTAATTTGTTTATCGCCATTATTGTTGCTGTTCCTGCTGCTGCTGTTGCTTTGATAAATGTAATTTTGTCAAAGTCGCTGATTACAACAGGAAAATTTTGGAAAACAACGAGCTAACGAGCGAGTGTTTGATGTGTGTTTTTGATGTTCCAGAATTGGAATTGAGCTTGCAGAAACCTCGTTCTTCAATAATCCAGAAAATTTTAATTTTATGCAGATTTTATTTACAATAATTGGTACTTCTAAATGAAGTTTATTATTATTGCCCAGAGCTAGTAATTGTAAAAAATCAATTAATAATTGTTAATTATTTTTGCACTCTTTATCATCCTAAATATATAATTCAAAAATTACAAATATTTAGCCAAACTACCAAACTAGTATAAAAAGCACCAAAACGTGGGTTTATTTAGAACTAAGATGCAAAACAATTTCGCCACAGTTTCGCAAAGGATCTCTATGGCTGGTGGAAACTTATTCAGCTCTGAAAAGGGAGCTGGAGCTCCGATGGAGCGTCTGAAGGAGCAAGTGAAACAGGAAGAGAGGCAAACTTAATCTAGAAGCAACCGAGCTTACATTTTTAAGCAGCTGTCGCTGCCTGCATGCAAAATTATGACTTAAAGCGCAGCTGGGGCTGGGATATAGTACATCTCCTACACATACTATATAGTATGCTTCAAACCAAGGACCAACGTACACACGCACAGCTGCAGGAGCAGAAGTAGAAGCTGAATCAAAAGCAGGAGCAGTGGCAGGAGCCGGAGCAGGAGCAGGAGCACAAAAGGATAACATAGAAGTAAGTTATTCATTGTGCACGCAAACATTACGGAAGTCATATGTTAAAGGCACAGAGGGGTGGCCAGGGAAAATTCAACGGGGGGGCCCCGAACAGGAACGGAAGAGACCTGGCTAAAAGGTAGCAAAAGGTAAAGCCAGCAGGCAGCCAAAACCCCCAACCCATGTTTTTGGGCCAAGTTTCTGCCGAGCCAAAGAAAAGAAATATGAAATATGACTCCAAGTCGAATTGTGAAAACTTGCAGAAAGGTACGAATAAGCATATCAAGATCATAAATAAAACACAGTGCGAGGGAAAGCTGGGAAATTAAATTTTCGACTAGGCAGCTAACCAAAAACCAAAAAAAAAAAAAATAACATTCTTCTCTCCCCATACGAGTGCACATTGCTAATATACGCAACGCGCTGCCAACTTTGATTTGCAAATAAATTATTCCGTTCTTTTTTGCTCTCTGGCCCGAAAATGAAAATCCTGCCAGGAAAGGAAACGAAAGCCTGAAACAATAACAGGTGAGGAGTCGCTAGGTAAATGTACAATCGAAGTATAAGGATTCGTCCAGGGTATGTCAGGGATTCAGATAAATCAAGTGGACATACAAAATATGGCTTAACCAAATTGCATATGGAATGCAGTTCCTGTTTAATTCTTGCATTTCCTTTTCAATTAAATGTATAAACATAAAATATTAATAAGTTAACAACGGCTCATTAAGAGGCTTTTAGAAAACGTATTAAATTTAAACTATTTATAATTAATTATAATATTTTTAAACACGGTAACAATGCTTCCAAATATTCAACCATTAACTACCTCCCCCAATTTCATTTTCTCTTAGCCAGGATCCCTTTTTTTCGACTCTACCCCACAGAATTCTAACCAGAAAGTTAACTTGAACTTAAAATAAAAGTTTTCTTCGCTTTTTTTTTGGCAAGCATTTTTGGTTTCGTTCTTTTTTTGCCAGATTTTTTTTTCTTAGCGTTCCACAAAGTCAAATATCATAAAGTTCGCTACGCCTTTTTGCATATTTTATTTGCGCTTATTTCCAAAGCGAACGAATGAACGGAGGCTTGGAGGGGCAGGACAGAAGGATACGTTTTTTTCCTTGCATTGCTGCGCTGCTTTGGACTCTTTTGATATTGATGTTATTAAAATAAGCTGTCTTTTCATGAAAAGAGAATAATATTTGCTTTGGGAAAATTTAAAAAATAAAACAGTAAAATATTTCTAAGTTACAAAAATTCTCATATTTTACTTTTTATAATTATATGTTCTTAATAACCCATTTTAATGAATGAAAATATATAAAATATGTGCTTTTAAGTAGCTAAAAATCAGAATTTAGATTCTCGCAGCACTAGCTCTGGCATCATTCAAGGTTTTCCCGCCTTTTCCACTCCCAGTCCCCTTGCCTCTTTCGTTTTTTTCCGCGCTCTCTCTCTTTTTGGCAACAATTAAATTATTCAACCGAAATTTGTTGAAGCTCCCGAAAAAGTCACGCGCACTTGACGGCAACAAATACAACAAGTCCGACAACAACAATAACAGTTGGAAAAACTAAGTTTTCCTTTCGCCGCCGTTGTTGTTTTTTGCCTTTGCCGCTTTTCCAGTATCTTTTATGCGTCGCTTTTTGGGTTCAGGTTTTATTTTCCAAATGAAATGAGTTTGAAGTGCATTTGACGGCGGTCGCCAAAGTTCGCCGAGCGCCTTCTTTTTGGCAGTGGGCGTGGCCAACTTTTTTGGGGTTTTTATTTTTTTTTCGGGTATTTATTTGGTGTTGTTGTATTAAGCATTCTAATGGAAAAGTTTTGCAGTTAAAGGCGCTTTGCTTTCAATGATATTTTAAAAGCTTTCACTTCTAAGAAAAAAAATAAAAACAAAAAATAAAATTGAGCAAAAAGTTTTGCGAAACCCGAAAACTAATTAAACAATTTGTGACAAAATTGCATATGAAATCAAAATGGGAAGTCTCATCCTTTTAGGGGGATTTATTATCTAAACAAGGACTCAGTGCGAATGCTGCTGTATGTAGAAAGTTACCTCATCTCATATCTTTGGCTTGTAAAATGGCACATTATCCTTAGATCTAGATTGAAAAACATTGATTCAATTCCCTGCATTCTTTCCGTTTACTACCTATCTATATACATCTGCCTGAAAGGCATTGCCGCTTGTGTCACTCGACTCCGAACAAGGTTTCCCTTTGGCTCGACTTGCCTGTATTGCACTTTAGCACCAATTTACAAACGGAAAAGGGAAGGGAAATGCAATACAAATGCCTTTAGAAAAAGGGTTGAGGGGGAAGGGACTAGGACAGTCCCAGATACTAACATGTATCTTCATCTTCCTGCAGGTTTCTAGTTTCTAGTTTCTAGTTTCTCGTTTCCCAGCTTTTCCCGTTCCGTTTCCCCGGCCTAATGGCGCATGGTGTTCTAGGCCTCTCTCTGTTCAGCCTGTCCTGCTGCGACAGGACCTGCCTTTTTTTACAGCTTTAAGCCTTTTGCTTCAGGACTCACTCATGAAGTGCCACTCTAAGAAACATGTGTTCATATTCGAGAGGCTTAGCATCACGCTTCAACAAAGTTTTATTGCTTGAGAGACGACATAACAGAAGTACCTAAGAATTAAGCATTCTTATAAAGCAGTTTATTTCGATATAATAAACTATAAATACAATACGAAAAATTTCAAGGTCATTGGATTCATATTTTTCCCATATATTCCACCTTTAATTCGCTTCATTGATTGTCTTTTTGCCAATATGTTGATTTTCTTTGTTGTTTCCCTTTTGCGCTTGCCAAATAAATTGAACTTTATTTACGCATTTTATTTATGCGCTTCATTAAAACTTTAAGTCGCCTTTATTTATAGGTTGTCCGGCGCCAGCATTGTTAATATTAATATTAAATTTATTTTATATTATGCGCATATATGCATATATGTGTGTGTGGATTTTCAGCTTAACTTTGCGCTGATGATGTCCTTGTTTACTGTTATTATTGCGCACATATATCTCTCTTTGTATTGCCAATGAATTGGCTGACTCCACTCCCTCCGACGGCGCCTGCTGTCGTATAAATCGCACTCAATAAACCATATAGAAGGCATAAATTATATTTTGCCTGCTCGGAATTTTCATTAAGCCAAGCCAGACAGAAGGAGGACTGAGGAGAAGAACGTAGAACGTAGCCGTATTGCACAAATTAAAGCCCTTGAAACTTTAATGCAATTCCTGAGCTGTTCGGCTGCCATTTCAGCTAGCTTTTATTGTGTCGGGGAAAGCGAGCGAAAACAACAAAACTCAAAGCTCTCCAAAAAACAACCGAAAAATTAATGAGCGCAATAAACATTTTAAGTGGAATTGTTGGTGAAGTTGTTAATTTTTAGTGCAATTTATAATTTTATTTGCTGCTGTGTGGCGAGGGCAATAAAACTCGGCACGAAATTGGCAACACTAACTCTTTCCCAGAGTCCTCGATTGGCGTAATAAATAATCTGTTTACAAGTTAGTTACGCAGTTAATTTTCCGGGGAGGGAATGAGCCACATCTTCGTTGACCTTTTAAACTAATTTCCCCAAAGATTTCCAAGCCGGATAAACACTGGCCCCTCGAATTCCCAAGCACGCAGCCGGTGGAGAAGGCCCCCCGTTTGCCTTCCAGGAATTTTTCAACCCGCCCAAAGCTTTGTTTATTATTGTGTAAGCCAAGCACGACACCTGTCGAGATATTTCTGGTCTAGTTTTTCCGCCTTCTGGCCCCTTTCCCTGGAAGATTATTAATATTTTATTCGCCACCACCAGCTCTTCCTATGGCCCATAGTTGTCTTCTCGGTTCTATTCCTTTCCAATTCGCATTGCATACTTGATGTCTTTCATCTGGTTAAGTGGCTTAAAGCCTTTTCGCACCGAGGGAAGTAGGTAACTCTCGCCTTCGTCCCCTCCCGCTGTCACTACCTCGTTCACCTATACCCCCCAAAGTTACCCGCAGGGAAGCTGTCCGTCATAATTGTGCAGTCTGTTTCGGGCGTTTATAGCATTAGCGGTTAGCGTAGAGCCAAACGTGGCCGAGATTTTAAACGGATTGGAGTTTAATGTGCGGTGCATTCGGGGTTTAAGTGCCAGAGATATTAAATATATATTCTATTGGATAACTTAAGAATTCTGTTGTAAAATATAATAATATAAATATATACTTAATGTGTTGATTTTGAAATTATTGCTTTAGAAAATTATTTATATAAATGTATTATATTTATATTGCATTTTGTACACGTTGTAGGTTAATTTTATTTCCCTAAAAATTAAACTTATTTTGAATAAAATGAAGCTCTTAATTCATTGATACTTTGAGGTATACAAATGTGTAGTTTTGTGTACCATTTCCTTTAGTCTTAAGGATAACAAAATATGATCAGTAGCTCTTTAAACATCCTGCAATATTTTTATTATTTCTGCTCCTTAATTCCTTAATTTCCTTCTGCTTCTCAGCTCTTTATTTTAATAGAAACCCTTCAAAAAAAAGCTCCCTTATAAGCCAACTGCTTGACTCTTAACGTGCGATGTTGCTTTCGTATGAATTTATGTATGAAGTCCATGCATTAAAATCGTTCCTTCCGCTCTCTGGTCCGCTAAAACTCGCTACTGAATATGGAAAAATAAAATGCAACTACCTGAGCATAAATTGCATGCCGAACATGTGTTTTTCTGCGAAACTTTTCGTATGTGATTTTTATTATTTGCTGCGGCATTCCTGCGCTACCCCAACATGAACTTTAAAAACATGAGCGGAGGAGCATTAAAATAACTTGGAATATGCATGATGATGATGATGGTGATGATGGGGGCGGGTCCGACGAACGGAGTTTTGTGCACCGAAATAAAAACAGCGAATATTTAAATGTATAATGAGCAGCTGAAAGCTTTTTAATGGCTTTTCAATTAGATGAGGTCAAGTCGACCCACAGTCGTTGTGTGTGCGTAGCTTTCCGCGAGTGTGTGCCAGAGTGTGGCAGCCAAAAATTAGCATAGCACCTGATTTTGGGGCCGCGGCTTGAGCTTAATCATCTTAATTAGATACCAGGTGGAATTAAATAGCAAAATGTATTTTAATTGCAGTTTTAAAGAATTATAAAATAACGAAAGAAATAGGGAAATAAAGAGCTGAATAAATATATACAATCGTTGTTATTTTAATTTGCTTCTCAAAAGTAGAAAACTCATTCCACAATTGATTGCATTTTTTCAAGTGTTTAAAATATTTTTATTTTAATATTTACTACTTTCCATATCGAAAATTCCATAATTATATGTTCGCATAATTTTCTGCACATTCCTTATGTTTTATAATTAATTTAAGGATTCTTTTCTGCGGCTGCGGTTTGATAATTTAAACACCCTTTTCTTTTTCTTCTTTTGGTTTTGCTAAAGTGTTTATAAGAGAATAAAAGCATTTTGCTGCAGTAAAGTTTATAATTAAAATGGACATATTACAGGATTTGCCACTTCACCTGGCACCTGGTTGATGGTAGAATTCCGTCACCAAAGAAAGAGTTTTGCAAAAGGAAATATAAGTTTCAAAGATTTCAGATTATGTGGAATATTCAAAAGCTTTATCTTCAATTATCAGCTTGTATCATTAGATATAAAAATATTTTCACATTTTTGTATTTTGCTTCATTCATATTCATATCCAAAAATGTTAAAAATCCTGTTCACATGTCACTGCCTCGCACGAAAAAATATCATATATAGCTTTTAGATTAAATCTGGCTTATTCAGCAGCCAAATAAAGGCGCTCTGGCGAATGGAAACTAAGACCGCATACAGTTGAAATGATTTCCAGCGGCTTTTGTGCCATTTGAGCTGATTTCATGCCCTGTTCTATCCTTTTGACCCTTCAGTTTCGCCCTAATATAAACAGTAGCTATTGTATCTATGAGAAGGATATATATTCTATGTAAAAACCAATCTCTCCGAAAATCCGAGCAAAAAATAAAAAAACCAGCGAATTTTTGCGTGCGTCAGGATTTTGCCGAAAATATTTTGCAAGTACAAATAAATCCATTTCAATGCAGTTTCCATTGAGTACAAAAATGCAAAAGTAAAAAAAAAGGATATGGCGAAAAATGCTGGCAAACCAAAGCGGCATAGCACAAGTATTAGTGGATTAGAGGGACCGAAAAGGAGGGGCATATGTGGCAGGAGGTGGAAGCTGGAGCAGAGCTATGCGAAAACCGCATAAACAACAACGTAAATAAATCAATGTAAACAATCGAAACAGTTGTCGGTAAATTGAAATTTGAAATGCAACGCTGCCGCTGCCGATGCCAATGTGCTCAGAGCCAGAACCCATATCCACCCAATTTTTTCTCTCACTGTGTGACAGCCGCAGAAACCAACACCAACTACAAAACACATGTGTGTGGCAACCAAACCGACAGGCAAATAAAAAACAAATATAGAAAAGCGAACACTCCCGATGACGACACCAACATCCCACATAGACATGAAGTTTGGCAACCTTGTCGACAAAAAGATTGCCAAAAATATTCGGCAACCCGAAAAAGAAAAAGCCTAAAAGGATCGAATACAATAAGCGTTAATTGACAAATACGGAGCACCGAAAGGGAAGCACACAGAACAAGAGACTCTAACCGAATGCGTGTGCATTACACTGCCCCCAGACCGTGAGGCAATATTTTTGAAGTACTTCCCACTGCCAATTAAACGGATTGGGGTTTCTTTGTTCCAAAAAAAAAATATAGTTTTCGAGAAGAGAAACAGAGAGGAGTGCGGAAAGATTTTCCGTTGAAAATGTTAAGGAGATTCTTACAATAAAGGAACTGATCACAAGCTCACGTTGTTGTATTATTCAAAAATATAACAAGCTATTTGAAACTATTTCATAAAATATATATTTTTAAATTACAGTAAAGGCAATATAATATTCCCCTCTAATGCCACTTTAAGCTTTAAAAATATCTAAATTACTTATATTCGGTATACTTTAGCTATTATTAAAGACTAAATCTGTCATAAGCCTGACTTACTTCCAAAAATATCCAAACTGTTAAGTCAAATATATCAGAGACTAAAAGAAAACACTCAGCACTCAGCTAATTAAGGACATGCTGTAAGGAAACCACAGCATACATACCTTCAGCTGGGTTTCCTTATCCAAGAGATAACTTAATCATCACAGAAATCCATTACCATTGTCTGCGTAGAAAAAGTTTACAGCTTCTCCTAGATACAGTGCCACTTTTCCCATCCTTTCCCCAACCCAACGTTCAGGACACAACCTCAACCCTTTTGTCACCGTCTTCCTGCTTGTGGGCGCAGACTGTGACACGTGTCATGTGTTGTTGTTATTCCTGCTCTAGTTGCGGCAGACAAAATACGAGTACAAAAGGACAACAAGGGGCGAGAGAAGGAAGCTGGAATGCCAACGCATGTTTCGCCGAGGCGAAGAATGATGATGGAGCAGTGCGAAATGAACTGCGGCCAGTGGCGGGCAAAACAAAGGCATGGCACGAGCGGGATCCGTCCCAGCATTTACGATTCTGATGAGGAAGAAACTGGGAAAAATTAAAGGGTTTTTTCTGAGACTTAAGGATAATAAAATTAAATAGTAAAAATACAAGTTAGAAGCCATTAGTTATTATTTCCCAATTATTTTTTAAATAAATAAAATTTCTATTTAAATATTAAAAGTCTACATATTTTTCTCCCTCTGATTGTGCTGACTTTTCATGTGTTTGTGTGGCAATCAAGAATGAACAATGAATGGCTGCCACAACTCTCAGCTCGGACCATGTCCAAGTGCCATGTACAACACATTGTTGGCTGCTCCATTCATTTCACACCACATAGATTTTATGTACTGGGGAAATCTTGGCCCGAAAACTTGGCCAATAATATAAAGTAATTAAAAACCGCACAGACAGGAGGTAAAATCAGAGGGGAGGGGAGTGCGGCTCACTGAAGGCTAATCTGGTTGGACTTTTATTGGGGGAAATTGTACGAGTGTAGGTAGAAAGCGAATGTTAATGTTCCTGGCCACAGGATATGGCGGCACCTGTTTCCTTTGGCTCCTTCCCATCCCTATTCCGGCTCATCCCTCTCTGGTTTCTTATTCTCTCTCTCTAGAACAAACAAATTTTTATGATGGAATTACAAAATTTTAATGTTTGCTTGTTTGTAATTAAATTTTCTGTTATTGTTCTTGTTGTTGCTGCTTGTGCTGCACTGTGGAAATATTTGCAGAGGATATGACTACGTTTGAGGAAAATATGTAATGAAAAGGAAAATGAATGGGAAAATGCTGAGTTTTCTATTTGAGAAAATATCTAGAAATAGAATAAATAATTTATTGTGATTATAATAAATGATAGATCAATTATTAAATTACTTTTTGGAAGTGAACATTATGTAGTTTTCTATAAAAACATAAACGAATTTTCTAAATGAGAAATTATGTAAGAAAATTATTAAAAAATAGGGTATTTAATGTCTGTACACTTCCATCTTAACTTCCCTTCCCTGTTGTTGTTTTTTTTCCAGTTTTATGTGTGACTTTTATGGGCGTGACACGTGAGCTATTTTTATTACCCTGCCAGCGGAAGCGGAAACAGCAGAGAGCAAAGGCGAGGGAGACAGGAAGGAGGCGAAGCGGAGCAAGGACAATGGCTGTGACCTTTAAACTTTTAATTACACAACTGCCCAAGCGGCATAGTAAATTTTTAATTAAACCAAATTGCCTTCGAATTGCAGGCTCAACCAGGGGACAGGTTGTGCAATCAGTTTAAGGTAATTTTAAGCCAATTACTTTGATTTCTAAGAGCAATTTCCATAACTAATATCAAAGTGAAGGTATTTGTTCTGTTCTGGAATATAATTGAAATATATGATATACGATCTCTATCGATTATTGGTATGCCATCGATACGTTCTTGTACTATGTGGGTCAGCGTCTAGTTTAAGTGAATTATAACTTTTACTTTGCCTTACTTTTGTTCTACTTTTGTGCCATTTCTTTTTTGTGTCCGAGTGTGACATTTGGCCAAGTTTTGCGGCCCCAACTTATCCACTGAATCAACATTTATATTGGCGCGTGTGCGAGGGGGAAATGACTCAAAGGTTCAATTCAGCCAGTCAACCGCCGAAACAGAACAAAAACTTGGGTAGAAGGAACAGAGGCAGTGCCAGACTAACGAAAACTGTCAAAAGTTTATTTCGCTTTCTTTTTAGGGGTAACAATAAGTTAAACTTATCCCTGGGTTATCCCACAGAACTGCGGCAGCGAAAAGGATCGGTTGAAACTGGGAACTGGGAACTGAGAACTGGGAGTTGGGTTCGCAATCAGCCAAGTGAGACAACCTAATCGACTGACGGACATTGCTGAAATGTCTGAGCACACAGAATAGCAAGTAGTGAAGGGGAAATATAGTCTCGGCATTCTGGGACTCACATAGCCAAAATGCCTCCAAGTCATAGGTATAGGACTGTCTGAAAGCTACGAAAAAAAGGAGTATGAAGAAGGCTTAGGTCAAAGTCCTTAAAGAGTATACAAAATATTCTAAAAATATTCTGAACTTAAGCAATTATTTTCAAGGAGGAATAAATCTCTATAACTACATTTATGTCGTTATTTTGTGCAACAGTTAAGAGAGCTGTTACATTAACTAATTACTGAAAAATTATAATTAAAAGAGCGTTAAGAAACACAATACTTGAGTCGAATTCCATAGGCAAAAATACCTCAGACCTTAATTTAAAAACCAGTAACATACTTCTAGCAGTTGAGCTCACCAAAATGTTAAAATTTAAAGACCTGCCAGAGTAATTGAAATGACACCTGCCAATTATTTGCTTGCATTTTTTATGACATGGACCTACTGAGCTTTGGAATAACATTTTCCTTTGACCTTTGACTCAGGTTTCTATCACAGGAAGGGGTTGTATAAGGTCCTTTGCCTCCCTGATTCATTATTTAATTTGCATTCATTCGCAAAAGAGGAACTCAAAAAAGGAAATGTGTAAATCAACAAAGGAAATGGAGGCATTTCAATTGTTCAGATTATAAAATCCCTACATGACTGACATCATCATCGTCATCATCATCATCCCCGTCATCGATGGCGGTATTGTCAGCGATGACAGGCCAACCATCAAGGACATGCAGCTCAGAAGGCAGAAGGAGAAAGAAAAAGGGACCAAGGAGAGTCCATATTCCATCTCGACTCGCTCTGTTAAGCGCCAATTATGATTGGCTTCCTTGACTCGCTCTTTCATTCAGTCGATTCTTATTCAAAATTAAAGGCAATTATCCTTGTTCAAATAGGCAGAGCGCCGCTGACGACCTTGAGCGTAATTCCCAATACGATTACATGCAGAGGGAAATGGAAAAACGATGTAAGAAACAAGCTGAAAAAAATTTAAATTGAGATTCGTAATCAAAGAAAAATGTAATTACGAAATATTTACAGATCAGGAGTTGCAAAAGGTTAAAAATTTTGAATATTCTTAAACTTTATTTGTTTAACTTTAGTTAATGTTGAATATATGCCAGAAGTTACTTACTTGAAGAATGAATATTCTTATTAAACCAAATATTATTTAACAATAGCCTCAGGAACTTTGAATATTTCTAGTATATTTAAATTTTCTTATGGAAAATCTGTAACATTTTGGGAAACCGCGTTAATTTTCCTTATTTTTCTTGTTGCAAGGGACCATCAAAAAAATAAGTATATCTCGTTGGCAAGAGGAAAAACTTAAACTTTTATGCTTGTGGAGTCAAGCGCTGCAAATTAAATTTCCCTTTGACTATTAGCCATTAGTTGATTTTGTTTTTGGATCTACATCTTTTTCAGTTTCTGTTTCTGCTCCTGTTTCTGTTTCTGTTTCTGACCAGGACTAAATTGGGGATTCCATTTCTCACACTCTTCGGTGGAGTAAGTTTTGTGGCTGCCACTGTGGTTGTATACTCGACTACATTTTGTTTGTCTACGAAAGTATGCAGAATTTAAAATGGGCGAATGCTCCTTGGCATATTCCTTTGATTTTTGGCCGCAAAACCGCATTATTTTGGTTTTCCAACTAGCATGTTTCATGTCTCCTCCACTCAGGGTCCTTCAGTGACCAATTGGAAAACTTTCCCAGCGCCCTCTCTTGTGAAATTTCAAATTCATTTATCACACACGAATGCATGCTGCCGAGAAAGCGGGCAGCGGAAAATGAAGGGAGGCAAGCAACCAAGTTTGCCATCAAACAAATTATAAACCAGTTTTAGCAAACTGCTCCATTATTAAGTTTCTGCTAATTGAGGAAAATTTCTGTAATTGATGAACTTTGCATGTTTTTGTTATATACATTTTTCTAGAGGTACCAAAAAACTACCAAGTTGTGTACTTTAAGTTTATGCAGACTGACTAAAGGTAATAGTAAAGTGTATTAAACTTGGGTTAAGTAAATTTGAATTCTTATATAACTTAAGGGTAAGTAATCATTCTTTACTAGTTTAATAATATAAAATTAATATATAAAATTATAATAAATTAATTCCAGGCCACTACAAGATAGTACCACCTGTACTTCATCCTGTCAAGTGCCAAGTAAATCAAGTTCCACACTCAAACCCATTGAGTAAAACCTCAAATTCTGATTGCAATATTCCTGTAGGCTGTTTGCTGCCATTGGCCAGGAATCTTGGGGCTACGGACTCGACTCTGGCGGTTTCCTTAATTAAAATGTCGTCAAAACAATACAATTTTGTCAACTGCAGAGTGCGTACTCGAGAGGGTGACAAACGGTGGCTGGGATGTGGATGTTTACCGAGGTTGGAGCGTCGAGTTGTCGTCTTGAGATTGCCTGCTTGCCTGGCCGACCGACCACACATCGATGGTTGACTCAATCAAAGGACGCACACAAAGGACAGCCCAGAAGGACACAGATGTACATGTATGTCTGCTCTGTAATTAGCTCATTTATGTTGATTTCCTTTGACAATGCTACGAAAACATAAATTGCTCCCATTAATTCGGCTTATTCATTATGCAGCCTCTCATCGCTCATTCGCAACCCGAAAACCAAAGTCATTCATAAATTTGTGGTTAAAATGTTATCGAGCAAATGTCAAATGATGCGGTCACCAACTGTTAAGTGCATTTCATATTCTACCCACAGATAACTGTGTGTGCGAATGCGGATACTTTCGGGGAATTCAATTTAATTTGAATTTTTGGGGTAAGCTAATTATAGCCTAATAGCAGATTCCTTTTTGGCCAAAGCCACTAATTACAACTTGCTTTATGCTGCTTTAATGCGAATTTTGTATAATTTTTATATTACAACAGAGCCTTTAAAATGATTTCTTATGACCAAACTTTAGGTTCAGCCAATTTTAAACTATTTCTTGACTTTTTTCGACTCTTACTTTCGCTTGACTGCCTTTAATTTCGCAGATAACCCACCTGGATTAAGCGATATCCCAAAGGGCACATGAAAACCCTTCATTAGCCAGCGTTCTTCTTAAATATTTCCCCTCTTCAGCTGCTCGTGGAATGCTTCAAAAGTTGCAGCTTTTTAGATGGAAAAAGAACGACGGTTAGATAGAGAGAGCTAAAGATAGGGAAAAGCCAGCGTAGATTTAATTAACATTGAAATGGTTTCAATTACGATGGGAATTAGCTGAACTTTTCAGCTCAAACTTGGTCGAGGCGCCTGAATGGGGACACTTGTGTGTATATGCTGCACTTTGGCGCAACTTCTTGACTCTTAAATTGAGTATGTTAAAGCGGGGAAAATGGGATAAAAGGGGGATAATCTCATATTGGCAACTATGAAGCTAAATTCGTGAAAATGGAGAACTGAGTTTTCGCCTGAATGCATAATCAAAAAATTAAAAAATACTTCATAACATTTTCTTTTAAAAAGAACTTTTTAAATATTTCTTTAATTGATTTAATAAGCTCCGCAGAAATGTACAATTACATTGCTCGTACGCCATGTTGGTCATGTGCAAAAGCAAAACGAACATAAGTATTTTATAGTTTCAATGTTAGCTTTTTAGCATTTTAATTAATGAGTTTTTAAGGCCAGAAAACCTTTTCCAACCATATTTTCCAATCCCTCTGCAATAAATACAAAATACTTAAACTGCAATTGCGTTGCGCATACGACATGTGCGCCGCTGCCACTTGTGCTGCTATTCGTGGCATCATCCCCGCACCCATCATCATCATCATCATCGTCATCGTTCTCTACGTCGTCGTCGTTGCTTAAAACAATTAGAAATGCAACATTGTTTTAATCTCGTTCGCATTTAACGCAAATTGCTTAGCATTAAGGCGTTTGCCAAAAACACCCGCAAAAGAGCAAAGGAAACATGCCGAGAGAGAGAGAGAGAGAGAGAGCGAGAGGAGGGGAAACAGAAATGGGAATGGAGAAAGAGTAAAGGAAAATAAATGAAGAAAATTCGGGGTAAAGCGAACACAACGCTTGAGGTTTTCGCTACTCGCTTTTAGCTTAGACAGACAACGAGTGCAATAATTCGAATTTAAGCATTTTTTATGAGCTGCACAGTCGTGTTTCTCCTTCTCGTTCTGCTATTCAATTGTAGCTTATCGCCGTCTCTCTTTCCTTGCCCCTGTTTTCGCACAGAGACTTTTGCATATGCAGATTTCCACGGATGGAACTTGGACTTGTTTTTGGGTTAATCAGTTGGGTTTGGTGCCACGCATTTGCGGTGGCTGAAATGGAAGCTTTGACATTGCGGTAGCAGGGCTTAAAGGGATTACGGAAAATGATGATGCACTTGAACTGTATGAGAAGGACAAGCTAGTTTTCCTTTATGCATCTGTAAAGGAAAGGAAATACAAGCTTTCGGACCAATAAGGTTGTTTTTGAATCCATTTTATCTGCTTAAACAGATTCTATTTAGAATTTGGGTTTCTTGAACAGCACAACTAGAGTTTCCACTTAGAATTAACCATGTTTAAGCATACCAGCACGCATAGTTTATGTTTCTTTATACCCCTCCATAAATTCCAAAAATGTTTCTAGCTATTTTACTCATCTCTCCCCACGCTGGCTTCTCTCCCCTTTAGTTTTTCTTCAGGAATTTTCTTTTTAATTTGTTTGAAGCGCGCGCTCGCTCACACGCAACTAACCTCGTTAAGCGAGTCGAGCTAGCGGAGTGCCACCTGCCCATCTGCCACCTTTTCACCTGTCTGCGTATGCCGCGCACCACACACCTGTCCTGACTCCTGCCTTGGCTGCCACTTGCAAGTTGCCTTTTCTTACGCAATGTCAGCAGTGCTGCACACTTTGTGTCTTTTAAGTTCATGTTTTTGGAGGGTAAATAATATAATTTTTAGGAAACTGCCTTTCTGTTGAATTATTGTTCTTTACTCTATTTCTATCTGCACAATTTTTAAGTGATATTGTAACCCTTAGCTAGTGCCAGCCTTGGCATTAACACTTCGTCAAATGTTTGCCAAATGCTCTCTGAACTTTCTGTTAGCCCACGACCTCGGCTTCTGTCTCGGGAGCGTGTGTGTGCACCAATTAGTGTTTGCCAAATGCTGTTAGGAAGGAAAATAGCAGCAGAAAAAGGCCGAGGCAGGAAAAGATTTTGATATTACTTAACGCTGCCTTTGATTTCGTCGAGGTTGATGGATTTCCGTCTATTCCTCTCTCCTTTTTGTGCCCCATAACATTTATTTATACATTTATTGCTTGGCACAGCAATCAATTGCTGAGGCCGAGAATAAATAAAGCTTAATTGCGCAGGACTCTCGCTGGAGAAGCGGAGGCGTTGTGGATGGAGCGGAATTCGGCATGCGGGCGCACAGCGAATACCATTTAAAGGTTATCCCAGGCATTATTTTATCAAAGGGAATTAACACGCAAAACAACAAAAGCACCAAGATCGACAATGCTGCTTTTGTTCTCTTATCAACGCTTGCAGCACGCACTTACGCTTAAAGAAATTTAAGCAAGAATGTTAAATATATTTAAAAATAAAATCTAGTTTTTAAAATTTCTCTCTCATAAAAGTGGATTGCAATTCATCTTTTAAAATGGTAAATATTTTATGTTGAATAAAGCCTTATTTAAATCATTTTAAATAATTATAAAACATTTCGAAGGAAACCAATAAGCTTCAAAATATTTCCTTAAATTGATGATAATTTGAATACATTTTACTGCAGCTTTCATGATTTTTTCTTTTAGTGCAGCGAGGTCGCCCGCATTGCGTGTGTGTGCAGTAAACGCAGCGTGGCTTCCATTGCCCAGAGCCAAAGCCCCTACAGTGGGGTCAGCAATAAAAGCTCAAATAAATATTGACACCCCGCCTCTGTTTGGCCCCTCGCTGTGCACAGGCAAATGTGCACCTGTCATGGAGCTGCTTTGGTTCAATGGATTTGTCTTTGGCTTAAACACTTTGTAGTTTCGGGCTTAGAAAGAAGCACAAAATACACGAATGTCCAAAAGGGGATTGAACCATTCACACAATAAGATAAAACAATGACCGCAACATTCGATAAGGGTCAACAATCGATGGATTTTCTTTAACAAAGTGTTTAATATGAAAATTTTAGTCAGCTTTGGACTTGTGCCTGAAATTTTTGTAACTCTTGTTATTTAAATAAATTATATTTAAACAATATAATAAGAGGAAGCACCATACAATAAACTATGAGTATGAATTTAAATGTAAAAATTAAATTGGAGAACTTAAAAATCATTAACTTAAAATAATTACGTATACGCAGTGTTGAACTATTATTTTAATTGTAATACTACAGTCATATTTATAATATTTTTGTTACAAATTTACATTTATTTACTAAAAATAATGTGCTTTTTAATACGGTTTTATTATTATATTCTATTTTACATGCATTACTCATCTGCCCCGTGTGACAAGTGCCAATCTAGAGTAAATTTGCCACAATTTGTCATGTATCCTCCCGGAGTATCCTCTTTTATTTTTTTTAGCAACTTTAGATCATACTTAAGATGTCATAAACAGATACCCCCCGCCTTCGAATGCCTACCGAAAAGGGGGGCGTGGCCATCAAGGCCATTGGCCATGTGTTATATGTGGATATGCTTGTTTCGGTCCGCTACAAATTGATCATAATCTGTAAGCCATTTATCTTGCCAACACAAGCATCGGGAATGGATCTGAGTCTGTTAGCCGGGATGTGTCGGGACGGAGGAGGGGGACGGGAGGAAGGATGGGCTTCGAGAAGGGGATTGACGGCGGCGGCGGCTTAAGATGAATGACCAGAGATGCTCATCGCACGATTGGGCAGCGGCATCCTCGCCCTGAATGACACCGTCTGAATGGATGGCTTTGTTCGAATAGATGAATTGCTCGGCACACACCCAGTCTGCACATCCTCCTGTGACCTACAAACCGATTTGTTTCCCCTGTTTTTTGTTGTTGTGTTTTTGGTGTTGCTTTGTTTTGTTTTGCTGCGGCGGCTATGTGCTAATTTGGCAATTTGTTTATCGATTTCGGTTTTGGCTTATTTGTTGCTCCGCAGCGTTAAGTGGCCAATAATCAAAATCACTTAAGCCAATATGTTTTCGGTGGGTTAAAAAGGTGACAGGCGACGAGTTCGATAGAAAAAAATGGTTGCTGTAAATTGATTTGATAAATTATCTTTTGAAGGTGTTAATTTAATAGGATTTTCTGACTTAAGCTTTTATATTAATAAAATACAAATAAAAAGGTCCCTTTCTATTTTAATAATTATAAAAAGTAAGATTGTTTTTCCAAAACAATGTAAAAATAACACTTATTTTAACTTTATCTTTATACTGAATATCTGAGCTATAAACCTTCTTTTATATATTATTCCTCGAATATAAATTGCATAAACAAACAAATAACAAACATTACAACTAAGTTATAAGCTCATGTAAATACCAGATAAATCTACGAATAAAGTCATTATTCCACCACATTTGCAGCAATTTGCGTTGTTTTCCGTTGCCGTCAGATTGTGCTTATGCCCCCGAGGGTTGCCAAAAGGTTAGACAACATGTTGACTGCCACACGTTGATGCCGCATTTTGCTATTCAGCTCTTCTGCCATTTTGCCATTTGCGATTTGCCACTTTAAGTCGCAGCTCCTTGACCCGGTCACAGCCTTTTGCCACATTTGTGCGACACAAATTTGTGGCTGAGGAAAACAAAGTAATATTGAGAGAGCGTGGAGAGCGGGGGAAAATCGGGTCGGGGATCGGGGGCGCTGAATTCATTTTATGGGCACGCCATGCACATATTGATCAAGTGACAGGCGGCTGAGTGACAAACAAACTGGGTCTGCGTCTCTCCTATGCTTATTATGCAAATATGCAGGCCAAATTGATTTGCTGCGGGGGCGGAGGGCGGAAGGCGGAAGGTGGGTTCCCTCTTGGAAAACAAAACGCGGCGTATGCGCAATTTCCCGCAACAACAAAATTCACCGCAAAATGTATGCAAATATCTGACATACATAGTCGCCATATCGTATGTAAACGGCAGAAGGCATACGCCACGAAAACAATATAAGGAATTGCTAGGCGCAAAATTGAAAAGAAATTGAAAATATATATTGTATATATGCAGATATATCGCACAGCCCACGGGCATCACCTGAGTGACTGTAAGTGTGTTGGGCTGGGAAATCTCAGATTAAACTAATTTTTGGCTTGTTGCATGGGCGCCAGCTACTGAAGGTGCCTCTGAATATTTAATAAGCTCACAAAAGAAGCGGAAAAATACGAAAAAGTACGAAACAATATAGGAAGGGAATATGTAAATAAAAAGAGTGGGTCATGAAAAATATAAATAAAACTTTAATTAAGGAAGAATATATATTTTTTTATCTTTTAATAACAATGATTAATTACAATTAATCGTGAAACTATATCTATAAATAAATATATGTTATATTACATACTTTTTTGTTCCTTAAATCAGTTTACTTTCATCTGGCTAAATATTAATTTGTTGCCGAAAATTTCGCTTTAATTCTTTTTCTTGCCTTTATTAAATGCTCAGGAAATGCCACGACCCAGTTTTGACTTTTCCCCAAAAACTTCAAAGAAAAATGCTGAACGAAAAACTTGTAGAGCACAAGGATACACACACTTCCTTCCACACACACAGACACACACACTCGATTGTCCTGGGGGAAATATGAAAGAACGCGGCGGCAAAGCGGAAAAAGCAAAGAGCCAAGGTGAACACAACTTCCACTTGCAGGTCGCGGTCTTTTTAGCCATGCCCCTGGCCTCTCGCCGGGCTGGCTTTTTCATGGCCATAAAGGGACCAAGGCTTATACACGAGAAGAATTTGTACACAAATTATTGAACGCACAGGCGGGAACAGTGCGTTGCGGGAGTGTAATTCAGTTTGTCAGCGAAACAGATTTGATCGGTTTTGGGGTTTTTTTCGATTTTTAAGAATAACTTATAATATAAAAATACTAAAATAAAAATAATGGAATTTAGACAGATATATTTGCAATAATAAATTGATTATTGCTTATTTAAGTACCTAAAGTTAATCCGAACTAATTAAAAATATTTTCCAGAAAGGTTTTTAATAATCTACGAATAATTCCTAATAGATTCTACATTTTCGTGACACACTTTCTATCTGTGTTGGCGAAAAAAAGTTTTCTCGTCGCAATGTGTGAGATCGCGACCCATAAATAAATTTGCGACAAAATAATTATAAAAAAGGAAAGAAAAGTAAGGCACAAGCATGGTCATAAAACTAGAATCGCACAGACACTTTTTCGATTACAACTTTTTGGCTCGCTTGGAAATAGAAATAAAATTGGTCAGCCATTGTGCCACGCCCCCAGAACCATCGTCCTGCGTCCTCTTCTGTCCGAGTGCGTTTGCCTGCCGTTCCGTTCCGTCCGTTCCTGTATCTCCTATTGTCCGCGTCCATGTCCTGTGACCACCTACACAATTTCAACTTAATGACACAACAATCACGAATGCCATAAAACATTTTTCATGCTCGTGCTACCACGTCCACACATACTCGTAAATCGGAATATGTATATATATTTGTATGTAGATGTATTTTGGATTTTCAAAACTATTTCCCAGGACTGCCGAGCGGAACGCAACAAATTTGGTTGTCTGGCTGTTAGTTTTTGGCCTCCATTTGCTCTTTCTACTGATTTTTCGCAGATTTCACGCTTGATACCTCTTAAAAATAATTATATATGACTGGAAAGCGGCTTGTCTGAGGCTTCAGGAAGTATTGCCAGTGTCTTTCTGATAATTCAGTGTTTAATACTTCAACTTAATTCCCATTAAAATGTATTATTTATGCCTCTCTGATTACGCAGCCCAATAAAACGATATGTTACCTGTCTTAACTGTTATATTTAAATTTGCTGTGTTGTTAATGTTTTAAAAATTATTAAAAAGAGTTATTAAATTGAGTAAAGAAGTAAAGATCGCGTACAAAAATTTGCTGAACGCCTTCTGTAAATTATTCTGGAAGACATTGACCTTAATTACTTAATTAATTTTTAAACCTTTGCCAGAAACCAAGATCGTTGGTAACTCCAAGTTCTACTCTATAACGAACGTCCTCTTATTTTCTCGGCTAGATTTTTGTTTTATTTTTTTCTTTTCGAGCCTCCCACCACCCGCAAAAGTTTTTCTATTATATTCAAATTAAACTTTGCCCCCTGCCCCTTCTGGCAGGTGGGTGGAGCAGTGCTGCTGGTGCTCCGGTTTCCCCGGGATGGCAAATTTGTTTTATTGCAAAGCGAACAAAATGTTGCACACGTTAGATATTTGATGGCTGTCTGCCTCTAATAGGACTGGTAGCCGTGACTTGTGGCACGTTCCGTCATTAAATTCAGCAAACGGGCCCGACTCTTAAAAGCGCCATTAATACGTGGCCACAGCCTGCTCGGCCTCGGAATTCTCCCATTTATTTTGTTCATTTAATAATAAATTTCTCTGCACCTGAGCCGGTGCCAGAGTCAGAGCCAGAGCCTGGTCCTGGGCCTTGTGCATTTTAGCAAGTTATCAAGCACTTGACTGTAATTCTATTTATGGCTGCATTTGCCATGCCGAGCACTTCTCGGCCACAAGAAGAAAAGGGAGCAGGAAAAGGCCAGGCCGAAACAGGACAGGCCTGGCAAAATGGCGGCGGTTCCGGTGGGAATAAGTGCGCTTCTCGGGGCCGGGCATCTGGGGAATCGAATTGCAGGAAGCGACGGCACATTCTCCAGAGCTCTGTCCGCAGGAAATTAATATAATGAAATTTACCAAGTTCGCAGAACTACCAAGGAGTTGTAGTAAATATTTTGCAGCAAATCCAAAAGATTGCACTTGCAGCGAAATAACTAATCCTTGGAGACTTTCTATCTTTTATACACATATAATTGGTTTATTCTTATATATAAAAAGGGGAAATTATAAACTAAAGGAAACTATTAAATTGGTACTAGAATTGGTAGTAGTTATACTTTAATTCCTTCTTCAAATGACATTTAAAAAAAAAACTCCCCTCTTTAGACAAAAATAATAAATAAATACACAAAAAATGCTTTTCGTTTTTAAGGGAATATTCCCCGTTGGCCAACTCCTTACTTTAGGCCCAAGGCCGAGAAGCCGCAGGCTGCTAATGTTGCTGTGACAGCTGCAACTGCTGAGGCTGCAATTTAACTGCCTTCTTTTTTCTCTAATTTCCCAGCAGTTGGCCATTTTCCGGGCGCCGCCTTAGCACTTGCGCTTTTTCCAGGGGGGGCAAGGCGGGAAAGTCGGGAAAGTCGGGAAAATGCGGGCAAATGGAATGGCAGCGCAGACATAGAAGACTGGCAGCGTCAGAAGTTTATTTAGTTGGCGAGGCGGCAATGCCTCTTCCCCGCTCGCACTCACACAAACAGGCGGGAGAGCGGCGAGAGAGTTACACACTGACAGCCGTCGTCCATATTTCTTATTGATTTATCTGTTAATTAAAATTCTTAGCACGTAACTGGGTGTGTGTGTGTGTTTGTGTGTGTATTTGGGCTGGGCCGTACAATACGAAGATGCTCTTGTGCATGTATATTCCGTATAAAATGCCACTGCAGCACCCACACACTCGCACACGAAGAGCGGGACAGGCGAACACGAAATGCATTTCAAATGCTTGTCTTCAAATCGCAATGCCAATGTCTCTGTCCCTGTGTGGGTGAGTAAGACATACGGGTTGCCTTTTAATTTGATCAAATCACACACAGACACACATGCATTCCAGCTCATCTCTGGCTGGGAAAAGAGGGAAAAGAGTGGAGGGAGTGCCGCCCCCTCAGTTGTCGTCGCATTTGATTTGATTGATTTCTCAAAAACAAAAACCGAACGCAACAATAAATAACTTTGCTGCACAACTTTCATCTGCTGACAATGCAAAGTTGTCAAAGCAAAGAAAAAAATTATAGAAAAAAGTTAACATTACTTTTTATGGTAAAGTGATGAATACCCTGCTTTTATAGCAAAATGTAAACTAAGGTTGATATATAAAAGAGTATAAGGGTAAGTATTTTTCAAATCAATTCTATTTCAATTAATGTTCAATTTCAATTCAATATTTTAAGCTCAAATGGAAGAAGAAAGTACTAATTTTTCAACTTTTAGTTATTATTCTAATAGAATAAATTCAAATTTTGAAGTAAATAAAAACTGTAGATGATAGCATATTTATTAAATTAAATAATTCATCAAAAAGAACCTTGAGTGGATTCTCTTTTAATTTACTATAAAATAGATATTTAAAAAGTATTTAATTCGACAAACAAGAAAATGTTCCTTAAAATTGAATTGAAGCACTAAATTATTGTACTAAATTGTAGGTTTTATAACTATGAATTATTTTTACTTATCTTTGAAGCTAAATAAAACAAATTTTGATTTTGGAAAATAAAAACTATATATTAACTAGTAATATATTTCCCACTCTAAAAAATAGGTGCACTCTACACTAACTTTCACTTTATCCTTTCACTGATTCAGTTAACTCAACTCGAATTACTTTCCTGCACCTTTCTCAGGCATTCCAAAAGCAATCGCAACTTTGGACAAATTTACAAATTTTCGGGATCCAGAGACAGGACGAACCGGCAGTGTAGAGAGCTATCTATGGCCACATCTAGGAACTAGGCGAGTTGCTACCAAAAAGTGACACAGACAGGCAGACGACAGAGACATAAGCATATTACAATATTACACTGTCACCGGAAATGGCTGTAACGCCAACAACAATCTGCAGAAAAACAGGAACAACAAAAAAAAATACGAAGGAAACTGGAGGGAAAATGAAAGAAAAAGGCAAGCAGATTGTATGCGACAAATGGGAGATAATGTAGCTGGTGAGTGGGGACCTGGATGCGGGATGGTAGCCAGGATGCTAGGATGGTGGATGGAGGTGCTGAGGGATCCCTGAACCGAAGCCGAACCAAACCGAACCGAAATAAAGACGGCCTGTCTCTATGTCTGTGTGGCATTATTTTAACATTTTATGCTGGCACAACGAAAATCTGACAGTTGACTAGCGCAGAAAATATGCTCACAGGGATATGGATATATATGTATGTATGTTTGTATGCTGTAATGTGAGGGGAAACGGGGGAAAAACTGCTGCCGGAAACGAGGACGAAAAGTGTTAAAAGAAGCCGAGCGGCATGAGGAATTCCTTTTGTGCCCGGGCGTTGATATTCAATCAGCGGCACTCATATATTCATCATCATCACCGGCAACACCAGCACCAGGCCATAGCTCCATCCCCACGTCCCCAGATCCCCAGATAGTGTATATCCCCATATATTCCCATATCCCTGCCGGAATATGGGCCCACCTAGGCCATCATAATTGGTGAACCAGCTCACGTAGTGAATCAGTGATGAATGTTTTTATGCTTATTGTTGAGTTCACTGAGCGAAATGAGTTGTTTGTCTGTCCGCCACTCCGTCCGTGTGCTCACGTATGTGTCAATGTGTGGGCATTAGCCCGGCTCTGAAGGTGGGCGGTGATAGGTGGGTGTATGTGGGTGTAGTTGCCAGTGGGAGTACCAACAGCACGTGTGGACTCTACAAGTAAAATACAAATATTGATATAGACCTGATCTGTTATGCATTCCGAACAGTCAATGTGGCACACGCAAGGTAGTTTTTGTTAATTTTTAAGATTAATTAACACGAAAAAAAACACTAAAAATTGAAGGTTAAGCTAAATTTGATTTGAAATTAATTTAATCTAAGCTTAAATACTTGAAAATTAATTTACTTCTTTGTATGTTTCTACTCCCAAAATCCTAAATATTACACTTAATCTAAAAATTAATTAAAAGTAATTACTCTTACCTTACCTCTATATTAAAAACTGAAGATTTAAGGGAATATATATTTTATTAATCTTAAGAACTTATTTATTCTATCATATATTTCTTACAAAGGGTCATCATCCTTCAAAAAACATTCATTCCATATTGATTAGACATTCTACCTCCCCTTTTCCTAGAATTTTTCTTTCCCCTTTTCAATGCCAACCAATTACTTTTTCACTTCATGAACCGCAAACGATTGAAAATATGACTAATTTATATGAGTTTTTACATTTCTGCCCGGCTCAAGGGCTTCAAAGAAACCGAGAAAATAAAAGCCGCAAAGCGACTGCCAGGGTTGCCGCCGCAAAACACAAAGCACAGAACACAAAACACAGAACACACATACAGCCGCAACTCTGCTGCGGCTGTTGCATTCCGTACTGTGAAATTTTGCCAAACGGCAATTGAAATTATTAACATTCATAGATGAATGACAGCCATCGAGGATGTGGTTCGCGTTTGGCTGCGTTTCACGGGGGCCCCATAATAAATTAGGTTGATTGCTGTGGGGATTCGCACACATGCATATATGCAGTGCTTGACGCCCCCTCAATTGGCTGCGATTACTTTTTCCATTTTCCTGCGGGGTGTGTTTAGTCCTTCCCTTTTTGTTCCTTTCTCTTTTTTTTTTTGGTTTGGTTTTTTTCGTTTGCTTTGCGGCAACTCAAGTTCCTCAAAAAGCAAATCAACTCTTTGAGTATTTGATTACCAGTCTGGTCTGCCGCTTGGCCATCATCAATTATTCGGCTGAAGGGGCAAGTGGGAACGTCATCAGCGGTGTCGAGCCTTCGGGCAATATGAAGGAGGAGGGAAGGACAGCGACGGAGAGCAACAATTGCAATAATTAGCGGATGATTTAAAACCACCAGTAATCATCATTACCGCTGTCGTCGTCGTCGTTGTCGTCTCCTCGTCCTGTTCAGTGCGCTGGGAAAAATATTCCAAGAATTGGGAAAATTCAAAGATATTTGGATACAAATGTAGCCATATTGCATTTTACAAATTTGTATTTGTCCTTTAAAAATATATAATATACACCTTTATAGGGTTATATTTTCATCATCTCTAAGTTTTAACTTTTCAAAAAGTACTTTTCTTAGAAAGTTTCTGTCCTCGATTTCTCTTTCCCTTTAATTCTCTTGACTTACTTTTAATTACTAAGTGCATTTCTTTCAGTGCACCGTCATTAACAAAAGCAAAGGACCAGGACGCACCGAACCGAACTGAACCAAGCCGAATGAACCACGGAGGAGCGACAGGACACACCGCAGGCATTTCATTTCAGCTCGTGAAATTTTCAAGTGAAAATTTCGTTGTGGCTACCGCTAATGACGATAAATTGCGTCGCCATTGCACGGGGCCAACTATAAATAAGTTGCGCTTGGCTTGGTCCGACTTTTGACCCCGATTTAGGCCAGAAAAGTGTGGAGAAAAAGGGGTTCAAGGCAGGACAGGTGCACCCCATCAACGAGCGGCTTAAAAATGCAGCGCAATGCGTTTACATTCCGCAACACAATGTAATTTCGATTTATCAAATTCCAAAAGGATAAAGATTAACTTCTGGCAACGGTTTGGAATTAACTCGATTGGATATGTTCTTCAATATTTATAACTTAAAATTATTATCCTTTAAAAATTATATTTTATTATTTATAACTGAAAGCGATACTAATGCAATTTGAATTCCAAATGAACAAAAGCCAAGAGTCATCCACAAACCAAGTTTATTCCCAAATGAAGCAACGAATTAAATGAAAACCCTTTCGCCGGACTTAATCGAGTTTGTCAACGATTTGAGGCATATCAATTAAGGCGACACAAAAGATAGCTGAGCGTAATGACGGCCTTTGTTTTCATCAATTTCACTGGCCCAGTCATTCATCCAGTTGGTCATTGAGTCAGCCATTCAGTTGGGATCTGCTCTTTGCCCTTTGCCCTCAGTCCTTCTATCACTCCGACTGTCTTTCGGTCTGTCTCTCGGTCTGTCTCTCGGTCTGTCTGTCTGTGTGTCCATCAGTCTCTGTGGGGCTTCCCCCGCAGTTCTTGCTGATTTTATATATTCAAATTAGTTCGCTTTGCACGAGTGGCCCTCGAATGAGAGAGAGCGCACTGCTGTGATATTCCCAACTACGGCTGACTAGCTGGCTGGCTGGCCATCCAACCAGCCCGGCACACGGCACAAACCGATCCCATTCTATATAGGGGTTGCCCCCGGGCCGGAGTCGGGGGGACTACGGGGGCTATCAAGTTGGCTGTGAAGTGCTTATCCTCAAATCAGTGACACTTGAATGTGCAGCACAAGTGACTGACCAAGTGGGTGACGGACTGACGGACAGACTGGCGGAGAAGCAGAGCCGACAGCTTGGCTGCTTTCCCGTCAAATGGGGATTTTTCAATAATTTTTGTATTTTGTTTCATTAAAGAGGTATGATAATTAGGAGTTGAATCTAATTGATATTGATTCCGAGTTAGAAAAGTTATATGACACACCTTTTCTTAAGATATTAAATCCTTTGTTATGTGTAAGTTTGCCTTCATAATTTTTGCAGTTAAGGTTTGCTGACTTCATAACAAAATATATGTAAATTTTACCTTATCTTTATCATTACTTAATTCTTAAAAATTAAAAAAAAAACCGAGACAAAAATCCTTGTCTTTCTTATTTACCTTTTCAATTTACCTTGATTTGTTTTCAGATTACAACTTATCAGGCCAAGAGCAACTTTTTGTCCCTTTATAAGACCGTCAACACTGAGGTGGAGGAGCGACCTAACAAAAGTGCGAAGACTTCGTTTCATTTATTTACTTTGCCCTTCGCCTGCCTGCCAACTGGAACTGAAACTGGCCAACAACTCGAGTGCTGTTTGTGTCCCTGATTGAGTAACTAAATAAAGCTGGCTGCTCTCTCTCTCTCCCTGTTTTTCTCTTCAGGGAGATTTATGAATTCAAAGGGTTTCATTTAATTGATGCTTAATCGTATCAATTAAAATCAGAGAGGAAGTGTCTTTTGAGAGAAGCAAAAACTAATGATATTATGATAAAAATCAGAAGAGATTTTAAATAACAAATAATATAAATTTCAATATTAGGAATGTGTATTTAATATATATAAATATTATTTATTGAATAAATATTAAACCATAAATTCTTTTTTTAAAAAGATAATTACAATTAGGATAAATAAAATATACGTATGAAAATAACCCAAAGGCTATTCATTTTCTAGACAGATTTAATAATTTGCGTAATAATACTTAACTGTAATTTACAAACACTAATTATATAATGTTTACCAACTCAGTTATTATAACAAAAAATCCCTCTAAACCCCCAGCAATTATTTATCATTTTAATTAACCTTCCTAATCTCATGCAAGCAAAAACACAAAAAATATATACACACGAAGTAACCTCGTCCATATAGAGGTCGAATCCGCAAAATGGCCATTGAAGGCTGGCCAATAAATTAGCGCAAGTAATTTGCGCAATTAACTAAAAACAGTTGAAACCGCTATTAGTTCGGTGCGCGAAAATCGGTCGATGCAGCAACTCAAATGCAATGAATTGGCCATAAATCCTTGATTCCTTTCTATATCACCCTATAGCCCCTCTCAGCATATTATTTGGTTCGAGTGTGTGGGCGTGTCGGTTGAGTCAACTAATTTATGTTTTAACACACTCGCACATGCAAATTAGCCCACGCACAAAATAAATGCAAATATTGAAGCCTCCCCTAATGAGCCAAAGTTGGCTGAAGAGAGATGGGTGTGGGGTTCTTTGGGGTTATGGGGCTTTGGGGTCCTTTGCGGTTCATCTGGCAACAACTGTTGATAAAATGAAATCAATAAATTTTAGCGCAAATCAATTAAAATACCCCAGATTCAATGCGAGTGCTGTGAGTTTTGCTTTCTTCGTGTTGTGCAAACGAAAATATTTGTCAATTTGCGGTTTTCACAAAATTTAATTTGTCGCACACAGGAGAGAGAAAGGGAAGGGAGACGGGCATAAAGTTTTGAAATTTCACCTCACTTTGTGTGAAATTTATCTAAATTTATTTATACGACTTATTAAAATTGTTGTAATGCTTATTATTTAATTAAAATTTACTCAAACTCGATTTGTGTCCTGGCTGGCAGGCCAAGGATGTCAGTGGAAAGTTGAACAGAATTTCTAAAATAAAATTAAATGCATGCATAGGAAATAGGGGAGTTTTTCAGAGATAATAAACAGATTACTTAATAATCTCCTTTGAGCTGTTAACTAGTTTTCAATGGAAACATTTTTAAACCAAAATACGCATTATTTATTTAAGTAAATTATACTGTTTGCTTCACTTAAATATTCAAGAAACGTAATGGGACTTAGCTTTATTTAATCGTATATTTAATTTCCAAATCCATTTAACATTAAGTATCTAAGAAGCTTTTCCTTCAAAACCAAAGACAACAAAGCCTTAGTAGCCTTTTCGGACCATTTCAAATTTAATTTGGAGCATTCAGGGCATTTTCAACAAAACTAAACATTACCTACAATGAACAATAGTTAATTAATTACCACGGATATTATTACACTTGAAGAGAGAAAACACGAGCAGAGGTATCCCGAACTTTATCAAAATTGTAAAGATTAATACAACCGTCGCGGCCTCCCTCTGGGCCGACCAGGGCTGTGCCTTCAGTTCCAAGCGATTCGAGTAGCTATCTGACTTACCTGTCAGATCGAGCAACGAGCTGCCTGGAGAAGCTGCCCGAAAGCACAAATCTCAGTTCGTTCGGAAGTTAAATGTAAAGTACAGCTCCCATTCAGGCTTTTCTCGTTCTGCGCAGCATGTCTACCGCCGAGGACAACGATTCGGAAAATAACAGCAACGGCAGCAACGGCGACGATCTTGAAAGGAAGGTGGGCGGGGCGGAGATTCCCCCTCCAGCTGTACTTGGACTCCCACAGCCATCGCCCCCATGTCAGCCCTGCCCGGTGAAAGAGCGTGCCACCAGCTCTCTAGACAAGCGCCTCAATCCGAACGCTCCGGTATTCGTGCCACAATTCAAGGCCAAACTGCTGGCAGCCAAGCTCTACGATAGTTGTAAGTATTTTGCTGAAGAAAAATATATAAAAGACCAGGGAAACGATCACTAAATACAGCTCATAATATATAGCCATCAGTTGGTTACTATCATTAGGTTTCAAGATTGTACTTATACTCTCCTCAGATAGTTATTATTATTTTTAATTTCTCTCAAATTTCTAACATTATTTTTAAATTAAAAACATTTCCATTCATTTATGTATTTACATTTTAAAACTCCCCAGTGGGACCCTACACCCGTTGGAGCACGGCCTCATCGGAGGACATATCCTATGGACCGCGTCTCGATTCCATTTGGCGAGAGTTCAACGTTGAACAGCTGCGTCCTATTGGTCCACCTTGTCCTGCCGATCCCTACGAGGAGATGGTTGACCTTGAGCTGGACGAACATCAGGCTATGAATATAGGAGCCGAGTCCTATGACCCCAAACTCAGCAGGAGTCCAACTAATCCCAAGGCTCACTCCGATGTAGAGGTCGTTGATATTGTGGGAGATGTGCAGCCGCAATTGCAGCAGTCGCAGGATCAGATGCCGGCAGAGGAACAGAACGACAGTGGCAAGGAATTTCAGCCGCGAAACCCCAGACCAGGTGGACGATGCTGTATTATTATGTAGGATCCAAGAAGTTACCATGTTCATTTACATTTAATTTGTATTTACACATTAAAATGTTCGATTACGCTTTGAGGATTTAAGGACTTTTAAAAAAGGGGAAAGGATTCAGTGAAAGTATGGGAACTACTATAATTAAAGTTTTTCCATGCTTGTTTCTTTTTTCATTTTTATCATTCATCTTAAACAAAACAAAAATGAACTTCTCTAGCAATAAACTTCCCCAAAAATCTTCACAAAAAAAAATTAAATTTCACCTGCAATCCTTACAGCTGCATTGCAATTAAGACGCTTTTCAGAACTTTCTAAATGCACTCCTTTCAAGCCCACTTACGTCCTTTACGGCTTTCACTAGAGACACTGAGAAAGAGAGAGCTCCGTGGAGAAAGGTCGACTATACCTATGACATAATTTATAGTCTACATTTTAGCGCCTTAAACTGGTTTGTTTTACCTGCCATGAAGGTTCCTTGCCTTGCTGCCTTCAGCTACTTTGTCCTGACTTTCTAATGACGTTGAATATGCATGAAAAGTTTCGCCGCACGCAGAACTCTCCCTCCGGATAGGAAGTGAAAACTTGATTCACCTGTCTTTCGGGTTGCATGGCTGCAAGGAGCGTCTTCTGAAGAGCTCAGGGATATAAACCTCTGGCGAAAATATATTCTATCTAAGCTTTATAGATAGCTGACTTTAAAATATATAATTTTGAAATAACTATTCATGAAAATAAGTATTTTTAACAGTTCTTTTTGTCTTAATATATTTGAAGGACTCCTCAAGTATTTATTAAATATTTTTTAATGTTCTACTTGATAAGATTTCAATCTTAAAATTATTGTTTAGCTAAAGTTTCAATAATTTCTTTGACTGCACACTCTTTCCATTGTGTGTTAAGCAAAGTGACGACAACTTTCCATTTTTTGCTCCTTGATTATTTTAGTTTTATCCTTTATTCTTTTTGGGCAAGAAGGGAAAACTCACAAGGGGCAGTTTACGTGTGTATGTGTGTGAGTATGGCATAATGAGAAAACTTTCCTGTCCTTTCGATGCCTCATTTAGAACTGTCCTGGTTTTGACTGAAGCCGAAGGATGTCCTGCCACTGACGACCGAAGACATGGGAACGCAGCTGCCCACGACTTTTGAATGATTAAAATGGCAGAAAGGACATGCAGTGGGCCCCAGCTGCTGTTGCACAAATGCTTGGCGGAAACAATTACCAACTTGTATGCAAAAGTGCCAAATTGCCAATGGAGAAATCACGGGGGCAAACTTTCACGCCGCTCAATGTCAGGAGGGGTGCCGCTCGCTACACACACACACACCTGTGCCCCTGTGCTGCGGGTCCTTTGGCAAGGATTCGCTGGCAATTTTGTGCCAATTTTCTGCGCCTTCTGTTTGTTTATGAAACAAGTCACGTAAGCGACGAAACCCGTTCGTTCGGTCGCTCCGCTCCGCTCCTTTGCCCTTTTTTGGGGGCGTTGAACCGACAGCTGGCTAAGTGGGCGTGCCATCACCTTGTTTTTGCTCCTGCTCCTAGTATTGTTGTTATTGTTGCTATTTTATCTTGCGGCGATTGTCATTGGAATCGAGAATTCAGCAATTGGCAAACGTCACGAAAGCAGCTAAAACTTTTCACGATCTTTCGCGCCCTTTTCAGTCCGATTGTTGATTTGGTAATCTTTTGTTTTAGCCCTTCGCCATTTGCTCCTTTTCTCGGTGGCAAGTTTTCGTCGTTTTATTTCGATTTTTGTGGCTCTTTCTGGGTTGCTGTTTATTGCATAAAATTTATGCTCGTATATTGTGCAATTGAAAAAGTTTGTCACATTTTTGTGATTTTCCGGTTTTACCAAAAGGGCCTACAGTGGGCGCGGTAAATATATGAACACGTTTAAAAATTATATTACAAGTCTAGAAAATTTTAGATAAATTTTGAAGAAAGAAATTATGGGTTATGTGAAGAGTTTCAATGAAATATGCATGCTGCTGCAGATTTACTTTAAGAAATTGTAAGAAAACAAAAATTTATTATTACAAATTCTTTATTCCTTATTTTAGAAGATCTCTTTAAACTTATGACCTGCATTGTACATTGTTGAACAAACCGAGGCTAAAATAGTGATATAAGGGGAAACCAGAGCCGCTGGCATAAACCATTATTTATGCATCGATTTCAAATCACCAAAAACAAAACAAAACAAAACACAGCGGCTTGAAAAAAGGAAAGTCACAAATAAACACAATGGCAAAACGGAAGGCGGCAAATAAATAGACAACAGGAATATGGCCAAACAATGCCTGCAATAAATATCCTCACATGTGTATACACAGTATACACAGATGGGTTGTTGTCTCCATGTGCATATAGGTATAAATAAATTCATTTTTCGATATTTATGCCATGAAATGGCAACGGCTAAAATGGCAATCAGTTCAATGACCAACAAAACTTTGTCTTGTCTTTTAGTTTTTGGTATTAGCACAATACCCTGGGTAAGGATTCTCGCCGAAGGATTGTTTGAGCTAAGTTCAGAAGTATTTTAATAACTTAATTTGTTTAAATCCCCAAATAAATATCACAAATATTTTTTAATAAATTCTGTAATTTAACAACAACTTGCATTTATTAATACAAATCTAAATTCAATAATAAAGAATTTACATTTAAAAATATAAATAGTAAAGTTAAAATTTTCCAGGATATTTTTAATACCTTCCTTCCAGGACCCTTTCCTTTCTCTCACTCTACTCCATTTATTCTACTCTCTCCTTTTATTTTTGGCTGAAAAAAGGGCAAGGAGAGACAGCACCGAATGTTGGCAGCACTTTTAGTTAAATTGAGCAACAAACACGTTTGGCAATAAAAATGATTCCACTTCCAGTTTTTCTGTTGCCACGCCTCTGCCTTTACCACCCACCGCCCATTTTGGGGCCCCTCCTCGTTCCTCAGACATCTCCACTTTGGAGTCCCGTTTGGAAAAATGCAAGCCGCAATGCGCTGGCAGTGGAGTTTTGCACATTCCAACAGATTTATTTCACTCGAAATAGTTTCATTTTAGTTGCATTATTGTTATTGTTTGTCCGTTGTTGCCTTTGCTGTTATTGTTATTGTTGTTGCTGTTGCTGCTGCTGCTGTTTGCCAGAGTGACTGCGAAAAGTTTTTCTATTATTTTCAAATTTAACTTTGCCATTTGTTTGAACTTCATGGATACATGTAGGAACAGTAAGGTTTATAGTAATAGCTCAGGGAGTTGGAGAGTTTTAGAATTTTCCCAAGCTAAAACTTGAAATGTATGTTTTATATTTTATATATTATATTATTAAGAAAATTCAATTGAAAATACAGATTTATTTTTAAACTTTATTGAATTACAAGTAATACAAATATATGATCAATTTTTGGTTTGTTCCTATTATTGTGACTACAACTGTCTACGTTTGTGGTTAACTTTGTGAGCCTGTGTATGTGAAAAGGGTTTTGCGGCCTGGACTTTTTAGTATTTACCAAGTTTTTCCTTTCGGGTGCGTTGCACTCGCCTTTCCAATATGAAATATATTATCGATGTGCTTAACTTTTCTCAACTGCACAATTTCCACTCAACTGTTCGCACTCTTTCACTTTACACTTAGCACACACATCAAAAAATGTTTTTTTGATGTGTTCTTAGAGAGAATATCTTATACATTTGGGGCAACAGGTTGACACAAGAATATTTGTTGGGGAAATACTTTTATACTGACATTTAACAGAGCAAACATAAAATTTAATTGTGAATGATTTAATGAAATATACGAATGTTAAGTATATACTATATCCAAGCTTAAACTTTGTTTGTTTTGTTAATTTTTTAAGGCCTGTATTATTATACCCTGCAGGTTATTATAATATTAGTTTTAATTTAATATTTAGTATTCTGATTTGTTAACCTAATAGAAACTGGCATAGAAAAGCTGTCCGAATTAAAATTAATGAATTTTTCGATGACCTACGATCAATTTTCATGCAAGGGTATATTAGCTTCGGCATCCCGAAGTTAGCTTCCTTTCTTGCTTCTGGTTTCAAGATTATTCCTCGTTGTAACGTTGTGAAGTTCATTCTTATTTGAGTTAAGGGTTCACATTCTTCACTTCTCTACTCTCAATCTCCATTTTCCATTCTCCTCTGTTGTTCATTTTGCTCTCTGCTTCCCACTCTGTCCCTATCCCTTCACCCTCTTTGATCCCGTTCGCTCACCCGCCTAAGCAAACACACATAGACAAGGTGTCCAAATTACTGCCGGTTGTTGGTGTTGCTGGGTTGTTGGTGTTGTTGGTGTCGTTGCTTGGTGTCAGTGTTGCCACCTTGTCGGCAAAGAGCAACAGAGAACCTACAAAAAAATAGAGAGAAAGTTTAGATTTTCAAACACCGACAACTGGAATACACTTTACCAAACGTAGCTGCTCATATTTACTATTTATATATGAAATATGGAATTGAGTATGAAAAGGATACATATCCCTAAAAAGAAACTAAAACACCTTTTTAATTGATCCCTTAGAACTTTAATTACTCCTTCATAATACCCCTTTTAAGAGCATAAGAAGAGAAAACAGCAACAACTCAGCGGACTGCACAAACAGTTGCAAATGTTGCATTTGCATGCATGGCCAGTCGTCTGCAAATTTCACCTGTTCCCCATCTCACCTCTGTCCGCCTCCCCCCCCTCAACTGCCATCGCTTGGCCAGTTCAGGTGAGCGTTGTCGCTGCTATTTAGAGGAGTGACATATGCGCCCGGGCCAGGTGGGCTTCGGCGGGTAGGCGGGGGCAGGAGGCCAACGCGAGAGACAGCTCATGCAACATGCAAAATGGTGTGTCAGAAAGGAAAGCCGCCTCGGTTTCTGTTTGCCCCCGGGTCCTTCTCATCATCCTGCTGCCCCTCGTCCACCCATTCCTACTCCATCTGCAGAGAGTAGATGGAAAAAGGATGTCGTCCTTCTCTCTTCATGTGAGAACAGTGGTTCAAATCTTGGCTAAGTCGGGGATCATCTTCAACAGAGGAGAATCATGTGAGAACAGTGGTTCGGATCGTTGATCTAAATGGTTGCTTTCTTAGCTAAAAGTAAAAACAAAGTAAAGGAAATAATAAAATAATAAGATCTTTGTTTAATTTAAATATTGAATTATTTTTTAAAGGTACGTTTTTAAATTTAGCTTATTATATTACCAAATTTGCTGACTATCTAAGCTATCCAATGTCTCTCACCTGCGACTGAGCTCCATCGCTTTAAGAGGAAACTTCGGCAGTGCACAAATTGCAGGAAGCAACGGGCAGCGAACAAACAGAGAGGGACAAACGAACAAACAAATAAACAAACAGAGCTAAACAACAAACTCGTGTGTGAATCTTTAGTTTCGCTTCGTTCCTGCACCTTTTTTTTTCTTTTTTTGCAGCTGCTGGCCCTTGTTTTTGACACAGTTCAGGGGAGCAGCAACGTTATTTTTGTGATTTTTTTTACTCTGTTTTTGCCATTTGGTACCCTGCTCTGTTGTTGGCTTCCGCTTTTAGTTGCAATTAAACAAGCCAGTGCACCGCACAGAGAGAGAGAAAGGTCCTGCGCCGGCAGAGGACATCGCTCATCAGTGCAATGTCCAATTTGCATGCACTGCTTCCTCATTCCTTCAGTTCATGCACGGGGATATATATACCGAAATCCCAGTAAATTTCTCCTAGCCATAGCCCACAATCCGGACTACGAAATGTATGGGGAAAAAAACACGAGCATGAGTCAGTTCAATGGCTTCAAATTGAATAAAAACAACACTTGGGAATTTGCAGAAATTTAAGAGTGAAAATAGAGAGTAAGGGAAATATAATTCATCAAAAACATGTTCGTTTTGCTAATTTAGATGGAGATATATGAGAAAAAGTAAGTCATTTTTTAAATCATTGAACAGAATAATAAGCTAACTAGGTTTTTATTTGTCAATGTTATTTGTTATGCAAAAAATGTTAAACTAAAAAAGTCGAGTGTTTTTAAGTTGGTTTAATAAAACAGATAAATACATATAAAATATACATATATCTAACTTTAATATAAATAGATTTATATTAATTTAGCATCATAAATAAAATACAAATAAATGATAAGAGTACAAAATGAATAGAACAATTATTTATGGTACGTTGTATATTACATTTATTACATTTTGATTAAGAGAAAAGATCTTTTAAATTTATTTAAATATATTATCCTGCAGTTAATTATAATAAATTAACTTCTCTGGAATACCTTCCATTTTATTTTGAATTTGTTGACTGTTACCTCCAATCGGTGAGAGATTATCAATTACTTCGTTGGGTTGAAAACCGAATGCTGTTAAAACTCAATCAAATTTGACGTCTGACGATTAGCGTCAGGTTCGGCTGGCTTAACTTTGCACCAGTCGTGTCGCGGGAAAAAATCTGCCAAAAAAAAGGAAAAACCTCGAAACGTAAATATTTACCTATAAAAATTGTTTAAGCATTTTATGTTTGCACAGCAGTTGCCATGACAAAATATATGCAGGCGGCGCATATGCCGTAGCCTCATGGGCAAAAAGTTAAGGCGCATATTTCTTTATTTCTGCTTTGGTGCGACGAAAATTAAATTAAACATTTTTTATGCCTTCGATGTGACGGGGCGTCCTGACGGGGTCCTTCCTGCGAAATAAATTTCTGTATCGCATGACATATGCATCAAAGTGGAGCTGGGGGCGGCGCTGCCAAAGGGGGCGTGTCACATGCCTGTCGCAGCTGTCAATAAGTGCGTCGAGTTGACGTTAAAAATCGGGCATTAAAATATGCTGTTAAAAATGCAGATTATCTACCTCGATGCCAAGAATTTTCCTTGTTTTTTTGTATAATTTTTGGAATTTCAACTTGAAGGTGGGGAGTGGAGTGACCCTTGTTAATGCATTTCGTAAAGCCACAGCTGCCACTGAAGCGGGGTGTCAGTTGCATGTGGCAAGCAAATTTAATGCTGAACAAAGCAAGCAATGTATCGATTCCAGGCTTCAATGGTGCACCTTAACCCAGGACCCTGACTCTCTCTCCTTCTCGGAAATCATCCAAAAAAGGGAATGCTGCAAAAAGTTTTGGCATGAATTTAATTTGTTGCAAAGTTCGGCTAGAGCTGAGGGATGAGAAGGGAGATGGACAAAGGGAAGGACTTGGGTCTTCAAATGTGTACTGCCATAAGTGCATATTTATAGACGAGGGTTGCTTGAACAGAAAGCAAAATGTATTGTACAAAAAATATAGAGAAAGATTTAAATTAAGTAATATATTTAAATATAAAAATACGAAAATAATACACCACTTTTTAACCCAATAAATGTGACAATGTTACCATAAAATTGAGTAATTTACTATTAGCTTCATAACCTTTAAAACTGACATTCAACTTCACTTATATTTCTAAAAATAAAATGATTAAATTCAATTTAATTTCAGCATCTTATTACACTTCCTTTTAGCTATGCATTTAGTTAAGTCACAATTAAATTCAATATTAAATATTTAAGTAGAGGTCAATTTTTCACCCCTAAAAACTCTTAAAATCTCCCCTCAGTTTGATCTCTGGGTGTAGAAAGAGAGGCAACTTCAATTTGTGTTCGAATTGGGCTGGACTAAATGTGCTTAGGGGATGGGGATGGGGTAGGAAAAGTTTTTAAATAGTTACACAAACTGCAAAACGCTTTTCATTTTGCGTTCGAGCCGGCGAAAACGGATTTACGGAGCAATCGGGGCAACCATTTTGGCCAGTGCCATTGCACTTGGATTTCGATTTGGCTGCAGAAAAGTACACAGAAGTTTTATGAAGGAAAACGAAATGAAAATCCGGCTGCAACTCCAACTCGCCACTTGCAATCCCTCAAAGCTTCGTAAACTACGAAAATCCTTAGTTCTTGGCTTTAAGTTTTGGGGCAACAATTAAATGGATGAAAGTCCGAAAGAAAATCTCCAAGTATCTCCAATGAAAATAGGATTATCGCCTTGGGATCCTCAAGGCAAACACTTTGGGGTATAAGAACGAATCAATTAGCAGCTGAAAGGGATATTTTTCCACGTTGTAATGGAATCAGTTTGGGGACACTCATTAGGAGGCCCGTATTAATACGATAATAAATAATTAAATGTGTCAAAGTTTTGTGAAGAGTAATTAATTATAATTAAATAGACAAAACTTGACCAAATTATGGTAGAAGCACATATGAGTCTAGCGAGTCAGACTGTCCCCAATATAAGTACAGTGAGTACTTCTATTAAGCGATGTTATACTCAACATATTTTTGTTATTTATTAACAGAAGACATAAAATAAAACGATTTCTTTTTTATGTGTTTCTACTGTTGAATAAGACAGCCAAAAGTTTTCGAATCATAAATATTTAATGTGCCTGGGGGACAAAGCACCTGCTCGAATTAATTCAACAAAATGTGGTCAGGAAAGCCAAAGAAAAATAATTTCTAAGGATATTTGTTTCTTCCATACAAGCTATAGCTTTTAAATTTTATGAGCATGAAAGAAAGTTTGATTTAAAGTTAAAGCAAAAAAGCACAATGAACTTTTTAATAGGTAAATCGAGGAATTTTGCATACAAATCTTAAGAAAATTATATGATTTAAAGTTAATAACTGAACAAACAGAAAAAATTATTAAGCTGGTTTTTCTTCAATTTTTTATTGGGAACTAAAGCTATTTATTACATATTAGTTTTTATAAGTTCAAGGCAAAATATATATTTAGTTCTTCAAAATAACTCTTACTCCTCTAAAAAAAACATTTCCTTCATGTCTGGAAAATATTTTTGTACTTCATTCTTGGGTCACCCGCCACATCCATCAGTTAATAAAACTTTGACAAAGTGAATAAATGTGCGGCGTTGGAAAGGGTTAAAGCCGATGGCTGATCCCACAGAGCAGATTGAAAAATAATAAATCATTCGAAACGATTTCTGGACAAAACTTAAAGTCAAGGCATGAAGAGCACCTGTAAAAGTGTGTCTGTCGGCATGTACGGTTGCGGGTGTGTTTGTGAACAGCAGCTGGCAACAATTTGCTACGTGCCCCATGTTGCCCTCCTCGGTAAACTATTATGTTCGCCCAAAAAATACATATAACAAAAGGGTAGCCAAGGGGAAAAAGGATGCGAGTGGGTGGGAAAAATCCCGACGCCGGGGTTGGGGCACTCATGTGTGTGCCAAATGAGTTTAATCACCTTGCTGAAAGTTGTGAGCAAACCAAGGAAAACGGGATGGACAGTGAACAGGCTCTATGAATGTTTCTAAAAGATAATTTAAAGAAGCTATAATCTATCTATTTTATATAAAAAATTATATATTATATATAAGACAGTAGATATAATATTATTTTTAATCTGAAATGCGTTGCGTATCTTATGTCTCCACTGTACTTCCTTCCTCTGATGAGCGCTTTCTCGCAGAGATAGTTGACATACTTTTGAAGGCGTTGTAATTGAAGTGTTGCTTAAACAAAAGCTAAGACTTAAATTGCTGCGAAATTGTCTGAGCCAAGATGCAAGCCCTACATACTTTCCTCCGCCTGCCCGGGAAAACGTTTGCCTTTTTTTATTTTTTTTGCGTTAGTTGTTGGTGCAACTCAAGTTGCACAAACTCCAAAAGGAGCAGCGGGATGTGGGGTAGGAGCCACATTTATGGCGCCAGAATCGCTGCTTAACTGTTCCGAGGACCACTTGACTGATGCAATGCTTTGACCAAGTAGCGGGTGACAAGCCGAGCGCCTTTGTGGCTGTCAAGTGGCTCCATCCCCCAGTTTTACCCCACTTTACACCCTCCGCCCACTTTTCATCCCTTTTTTCGGCGGCTGCCGAGGCAGCAGCCTTCAACTCCACACATAAGTGCACTTGCTACGAGCCACAGAGACTGCAACAAAGTTGCCTTTGGCAACAAACAGCGACAAACAGTGGTAACAAATTCGAGTCGAGTTGCTTTCCTGAACAACTTTAACTGGTGACCTTGAGTGGTCCTTGAAGGTGTCAGCTGAAGGGCTAAGCTCGTCCTTAAAACTTTTGAAGGTTTTTGAATATGAGTGGCAATGAAGGGAAATATATTTCTTGATGCAATTTTAAGACATTAAATGTAAATAAATTTGTAATGTTTTCTTTGGCTAAATACAAAAAAGTCAAATAAATATTCTCCTAAATAAAAATTAATTTTAAACTAAACCTGAGTGCTAATTCTAGTAATCCAAACTTTATTTTAATGCCTTAAAATTTTAACTATAAAATGTAATAGATTTTCAACCACTATGCAAGGACTGACTCTCCAACGACAACATTGGCGATGGGCACTTTGTCAAAATGTTGCCCCGTCCCTTTTGCTGTTTGCCAAATTAAATCTAAACCATCGGCCACAAAAGCGCAACATCTTACCGAAACGGTGCCTGGCTAACGGATGAGCAGACTCAGACTCCAAGCCAGCTGGCTCGAACTATATCCTTGTGCCCGAGTGTGTGTACAGTTGTGCTCGCAGACAACTATCGATTGCCAGGTCTTGAGGCGCAGCTGTAGCCAAGTCAAAGATGCCCAAGGGGAGTGGTTCCCTCCCCCTTGGAGGGAAAAAAACTAAACTTTTTCCTAATACAATAATAAAAAGTTACTACGTGCAGTGTTGCAAAATGCCGGAAAGAGACGGAGCAAGAGAGAGTAAGGGAAACCGAGCGAAAATAATATAAAAAAATTAAGTAAAAACTTTTCCCCTCCCCGTAGCCTCTTTCACACTCGCTAAGAAGTTGGCAGAAAGTTTTACTTAACGTTAACCTTAAAGGTAGTCAACAAGGGTTGGCAGGAGGCGTGGCGGCTTAATGTTGCCACGACACTGATTAGATTTATCAGCCGAGTCGAGTTGCACATGACAGAATGCAGCGTGAGATGGGGGGAGAGAGGGGCGGAGAAGTGGCAGCAGTTTATGCAAAAATCCAGTGCAACAATCAAAATTCAATCAGACAGCGACACCGCAACAGTTGCCACCACTTGTGGCAGCAACAGTTGTCACTGCCTTGTGGCTCACAGCGACACCCACGGCGTATGCGTGATGTGCACTCAGAGGAATGAGTTGAGGAATTTTGAAAATGAAATGAAGTTTAAATAAAAAGAAACCTAAAAAACAGGAAATTAATATCAGAGATATATAATATCACTATTAATATTTTTTAAAAGAACTTATTTATTAAATTAATTTTTTTTTTTGAGTGTTCAACAATTTTGCATGCTGATTGCATTAACATGACACTTCAACATGAACAGTAATGAGTGAAAAACAAGGGAAAATATGGAAAGAGTTCGTAATGGCTTGAATGCAGAAATTGCCAGAAGGGTGGCATTGTTCAAACCAAGGATTCGATGGCACATCAATAAATGGAGGACGAAAGAACAGAACAGAAGCTTCATCTTCTCCATTACGCACATCTGCAATCAAAATGCAAAAGGCTCCAAACCAAATGTCGCCTCTTCCCCATTGCCCGAAAAACGATTGATCTGCTTTGGCGTTTTACAATATCTCACAAATATCACGCGTCCAAATCATAAATGAGCCATAAATAACACATTGCCACCCAAAAACACATAAACAAATACAGAGCAAACACAGGATATGTTGTCAGCAAAAGGCAATTGGGTTTTCCGGGTGATATAAGATTATTATTTACCCTAAAAAATATTATATAATTTAATAAGAATCTAAAGATGGTAATTTACAAGCCAAAAGTATTTTAGAAATTATTAAAATAGACCTCTTAATAATTACCCTTTTTTTTATAATTTATAATAACCTTCAACAAGTTAAAATATGAAACATTAAAGTAAACCTTACATAATAAATTATTGAGATAAATTTTAAATTCTTGAGATATATTTTTAGATTCCATCATACCCTTAACCCTCTATATACAAATCGGTTTTGCTTATATCGGTACTTATGACCAGGACCCATACATTTATGGATGACGAAGCTGGCTGGAACGTGCTAGAAGCCTTGTTGTATTTTCGGTTTCTGCATCTATTTTGCTTTTTGTTTTTCTTCCGGGGTTTTCTTTTCCCCCTCCACTCCCTCAGATTTTTCCATACTCCACATTGCTTTTGTTGTTTTCTGGCGCTGGCAGTTGCCTGTTGATAAAATTTAATCATATTACACATATTTCGCTCTTTACGGTCTGTTACCCCAATATGGCCCCTGGGTTCCTGGGGTTTCTGGGGGGTTAAGTGGTGGTTCGTTCGTACATGCTGGAAATATTTACTCTTGTTTACAGTTGCGCACCGCCGGCAAAAATGGGCAAAAATATCCAATTTGAAAATTAATGCCTTTAGGATACTATTCATAAACCTCGTGCATGTGATGCTGCTGGATTGAAGGAGAGATGGTTTACATATGCTAAAAAAAAGGGCAAAAACAACTAACAAATTGGTCAGAATAAAAAAAACATAGCTGATGCATGGCTATTATAACGAATCTCCCCACTTTTTTAATAGAGTTTTCCTTCCTTCGCTCCCTCCATATTTTGCAGCATGCTGATTTTTTGGCTAACCCCTTTCCCTCTTCTAATTGCCTTGCGGCATTCCCAGCGCTGAATTCTTGCCAGCAACCGCAAAAGTTTATTGTGCGCTATAAATTTAATGCAACAAACCATTTGACCGAATAAACCAAGCTGACGGAAGGAGGGAAACTGGAAAGAGAATCAGACTGAAATTACAGACGAGCAAATATTCTGGGAATTTTTAAGTAAACAGGAGTTTTTTAACAATTTTTTTTCTGTAGTTAAAGCTTGCAACAAGAATTCTGCTGAAGCTGAAATTGAATGTATAAAAAAATTGGTAAATGTCAAGGTCAGCTTGTGAAAGGGCCAAAGAGTAAGCTAATAACTGAACGAGAGGCAGAAAATCAGCAAAGTCAAGAGTGTCAAAAGATATCAATAAGTGGAGTGACATAAAATGTTGTCGGAAATGATTCCGGAAATTACACTAAAACGCAAAGAAAAGTCAACTCAAGATGGGGGAAAACTCAAGGAAAGTAGGAAAAGGGAATAGAAAAGAAAATTGATAAGGGAAAGATATAACTAAAGTAGCAAAAATGTCTGTTTTGCGTTGAGGTTTTCACTATTTTTGCTTTAAGGTTTGGTATATTTGTTGAAACGCTGTCGGAAAAGATATTAAGAATTTAAAGATATATTCATATTTTGTACAGACCCTCAGCTTATAAGAAAATAATTTTGTACAGTATAGTTAATATCAAAGCAGTTATAATAGTTGTTAAACAATTATATTTATATTAATAAGCTAAGCCAGTGAAACCGATTGATATTATAGCAGACTTCTTTAAATATCAGACAAAATTCATCGCTTTTACTTTCCCCCTTTAAAACTTAAACGCAAAAGTAAAAGCACTTCATAATTACAATGACTAATTTTGTCCTGCGAACTAGCTATTCTTATACAGAACATACCTGATGTGCATACCTAAACCTTAAATAAATAAATTTTCCAAAGTAACACCCCCGCAAGTTTTCCCACCTGACGTTCTTCTTTGGGGACTGTCGCTTATGCCAGGCGATCGGTTTAATAACTTTACCTTCGTTCGTGTCGAGGCGCTAATTTATTTTCGTCGCGTGTGCATTCGAGGACCCTTGGGACGGCAAAACTCGCTAAATGGTAAAGGACCCCGGCACCAAAGGATTTAGAAACTTCTGTGCTAATTATGGCCACGGAGGCGACGATACAACTGGGAACGAGAACTTCAAAAAGCAAATAAACTATAGAATATACTTCACCACTTTAAAAGCTATAAAATAAAAGCATATGCTAACTAGACAAATAAATAAATTAAGTAATTTTTCCAAAGTCAAAAACAAATTCCAATTTATAATTTCATCGAGCGATTTCATGCTGTTTTTAATTGCCAAATATTTGCCGTCTGTGTACACAATTTGTTATACATTAACTGAGGACAATGAAAAAATATGGGTGGCTGGGCGAAAGTAACTAATAATGGGGGAAAATATCTGCGAAATGCAAATTAATTATGCTGCACGCGTATTTGTTTAGGTTATCTAATTGGACTCAAATGCATTGCATTTCCAATTGTTTGCCATCATTTGCATTTGAATATATAGGGTTACACTCATTTAATTTAATATACTGCCAAATTGTAATATTTTTGGCTATTTTTGTGGACTGCATTTGAACGTGATTAAATAAATTTGCATTAACATAGTTTGTTGGATTTCAAACGAATTAAAAAGCAATTTCCTACACCTATTTTATATTTTTGATTTATTTATTTAGATTTGTTAGTAAATCTTTTGCTTATTAAAAATACATTAATACATTTTAAAAATTAAATGATATATTTTATAATAATCCATTGATTACGCGCTTCCTTATTTTCTACACTTTGAACTCAACCCATCTTATTACCATTTGTTTAAGTTTAAACTGAAATTTTGATTTTGCTCTCTCTAAAAAAATGGCCCAGACCCATAAATTTAATTAGTTTGAGCCACGCTCACTGCGGTCTAGAGGTCAGCGGCAGGCTTTTGGCCAGAACAGCTGCCAGGGTTCGGGGCCACATAGAAGCCGCATGCATACACGGACACAGCGCCAAAACTTTGCCAAATTAGTTCAAAGTTCAACAATTTTCCAGGCCAACGTGGAGGCGGGTGGCAAAGGCAAGCTGGCTGAACAAAAAAAAAAAAAAAAAATAAAGCAAACACCAAGTCAATTATTAAAAATAATTACTTTAGCCCAAGTTTCCAGCAGCAAAAATTTTCGTATTTGTGTACATCTTCATATTTTTCCCCTTCGAGGTCTGGAGTGTGTTGAGCTTGTTTCGGACAGGAAACATGCAGGAAATGCTGTGGTTTTAATTATTTAAAAGTAAGTCCAAAATTAAATAGAAAATCTGGCACCAGTTAACACTAGCCATGCTTGGAAAGGTATCTTGTATGCAAGCTTTCAACAACAAATATTAAAATAGGTAATATAAATTTAATATTATTTAAATTCTGTAATAAATATATATTATTTTATATACATTTTTAATGCAGGGTACATTTCAGTTGAGAAATTATATATTGTTTCATATTATTATTATTTGCGTTTCTCTGCTGTTTTTGTTTCTTTTTTTTTTATTACAAATTTAAACTTTTGCGGTCTGTTTTAGCTGAAACAGATAAAAACGGCCCAAAAACGAGTGGCATTCAAAATACGAAATACCTAAAAGCACAGCTTGCCCCTCGGCCACACCCCCTCCATCCCAAAACTGCTCCACCGAAAAGAGCCACGCCCACTCCGGTGAAAAGGGAGGCAACTTACGCCATTTGTTATTTATAAAAGATTAAACCGCAAAAAAGCCAAAGGGATGGCGGTAGTAGAAGAGAGAAGGAAAAAGCTGAAGGGGACCAAAGAAAGCTGCACAGTAAGAAATACCTAATAACAAACTCTAAAAAATAACTTGACACTATCGAAATATTTCTTTAATTTTATATTTGCTTTTCATACATGGTAAGTCATATTTATGACGTCTAAATTAATCTCTATGGTTGTTTGGCTAAAACAAGCTTCATGATATTACTTATTTAAAATTTCATTAAAGGTGCATAATATCATATTTTTAAATTGTTAATTTTTAAGTGAAGATTTAAATTTTAAACGAAATTATTTTTCAAATTAAGAGCTCAAAATGTTTTCTCAGTGTGAGAAATCGTTTTATCTGTTTCATGTGCTTCCCTAACCGCAAAAGTCGACGACTAAAAAAATAAGAAAGAGAAATTATAATAATATTTAACTAAATATGCCTACAATGGTCCTGGTTTCCCTCCCCCACTCCTCCTTCAGCCCCTCCACTGTGCGTGGCTTTATTTATGGCCGCGTCCCTAATTGAATTGCAGTTTATTTGAGCCCGAAAGCGGGAAGCTACTTGGACAAAAGCTCTGGCCACAATTTTTTAATTAACTTTCTGCGAGGCCGAAAGGTAATTTCTGCTCCTGTGTTTGGGCCCTGACCAAAATGATTTATACGAAACAATTATCAGTTTAAATGGCGTATTGAAATTCCAGCACAAAGTTCCAGGCACTCCTGGACTGGCACCGTGCCTTTAATTTTATTATGCCGTCCAAGCTAACGAGATTAAAAAGTTTTGCCAACGCCTGTCACAGCTGCTGGGAAATGGGAAATGGGGAAGCGGGAAGCTGCTGGGAAAGGGGGTCGGGAAAAAGTGCAGGGGATTAACCCAAAGTGTTGGCGATAGCTGCATCCGACAGCGGCAAGCTGCAAGCTAGAAATGGTTAATAATATATCGATATATCGTATAGAAAATAAACTTTGTTTTCTAAAGCGAAAAGTTTAAAAGACTGAAATGCTTTATAATATTAAGGCTATAACTTAGAAAGGAAAATTTCTGTGAGCTCCGGTGGAATGTATAAGAATATAAAAGAATATGCTAAATTAATTCTGAAATATTTTGTTCAAAAATAAATATTTTCTTTAAAAATATTCATTTTGTTTCTAACTTAACCACTCGACATGCTCCTCTATGGCAATCTGCACTGCATTAGCTGTGAACGGGAAAACTTGTTGCTGAAATGAAATGCCAACGACCATTAGGAAAAGTTCTCATAGAAGAGCAGAGGGGACGGCACTTTCCACTCCGACCGCAACAATAAATCAAAGCTGAAATATGCAAACATCCCATACAAATCAAATGAAAGCCAAAGCCACGGAAATAAAAGAAGAGCACCAACCGAACTAATAGAAAACTACCCACCGCCGATGGAACCCAATTCGATTGCACAAAAAATAAAGAAAACTGGCGAAAAACTGACTGTGGGAAAAAAACCAAAAAAATATATATACATATATGGCATGGTATGGTATGGTATATTTGGTAGGGGAAAAACAAGAAGCTGGCCATAAAAACGCCCACGCCGCGGTGCTGGGCGTGGCCAGTAGCAATCGGCGTAAAAGGCAGCCAACGACTATTTCGACAGCGGGATAAAGAAATCAATTTGGTTTTGATATCATACTCAAATTAAAGCAAATTGCGATTTTAGACGAAACATTTTTATTGCTTCATTGCGTTGGGATTTGGTGTGCTCTTTGAGGACCTGCATCTTGAGGCTATTATATTCAAGCTGTTGGGAGGCTTAGAACTCATATTAAAGTAATTGCAGAAAAATCATTAAAGAATATTTAACTTAGTACTTTAAATGACTCAAAAAAAAGACAATTTATTTACTTTATAAATCTCGCATAGTATTTGCTTTCTTTTCTACTGTTTTTAGACCATTCAGTGTTAACAAGCGAAGAATAACGAAAATATTACGTTTATAACATTTGCTATATAAAAAACAAGCAACCGAATTACTTAACAAAATAAAATTAACTTTGAATTTGTTTTCTTTAGTTTGTACAAGCCATCAAGCTATGTTTACATTTATGACCATCATTTATTGATGCTTTTCCCCTTCACTTGTAATAGTTATCCCCACAGCAGTCAACATCAATTGCATTCTAAATGAAACGGCAAAAATTTGCAGTCAAAAATTTGTGACAAAAAAAAATGCGGAACAGATAAATGTTCATTGCGGTCAACTAAAATAAGCGGAGCTGGAAGCCATAGCCTTGTTCTGTTTATTTTACGATACAATATTAAAGCGAAAACTTTTATAAATATTCTGGTATGTTCTGGTATGTCACTCGGTGTGCACAAAATTAAATGCCATAAAATGCAGCAGACGGGCAGGGAGCTAGGGAGGACACAGACATTGAGAGGGCTAGCAACATATTTTAGCGACAAAACAATTAAAACTGCATGCTGAGCGAACGGCGAGAGGGAGAGATGCCTCTTCATCCCTCAGCCGGGGGCGAAATGAGCAGTTTCCGCTGGGCAGGGGGCGTGGTATTACATAGAAGGGATGGATACACTTGAAAATATAGTTTTTATAATCCTAATTTATTAGTAGATAGTAATATTTTAAGATTTTATATTTAAGGCATGTGCTTTGCACTGAAAAAGTAATCAGTAATTTCCTTTTATTATTATGTTGTAAGAAAATATATTTAAAATATTGTATTTATTTACTTCTTTATAATTGTAAACTAGAAAAGAAATAGATAAAATATATTTTTTTAATATTTTCTATTTTGTGATATACATTTCTCAAAGTGCTGGACAGCGGGAACTGTAGTTTGCTGCCTCGGCAAGGAGTGTCACGTTTGCGAGCCATAAATTTCGCATTATTGCGCGCGTATCCGTGCATAGATTTTCATGCACATTTGCTTAATAAAACCCAGACCGCCGCCAGCCGTCCTGCCGCCGCCCAAATCCACACCAGAACCAACACAAAAAAACATCAAGTCCACAGAAAAAAAGTGTAAATCAAAAGCGCGCCAGCAAACGAGCGCAGCGACAACAAAAACAAAATTTTGATGGCCCACATGGCGTATGCTTAACCACATCCGACTACACACTTCCGCGCATTTGGCGCTGGCCCTGAAAACCGCCACCGCTCTGGATTGTTAACAAATGACTCGATGTGGTCGCCCTCGGGTCTGGGTTGGGGTTGAGAGTTTTTTGGGGCTGCTTTTTTGGGGTTTGCTGGAGCGGATGCCCGACTGATTGCATACACAAACCATATCAGTAATGACTCATTTCGCATGCCCATTTATATGTCCTCCAAAGGGGTTGTTCCCATTTCAGGGCAGAGTTTTTATATATCAAGAAAGGATATGGCTTTTGATTAGAAGTATATTTGATTTCATTCAAATGGAATTTATTCTAGTAAACTTAATTAATTTTAAACAATTTTTATCAAGAAATCTGTATTTCAAAACTTCAACTTTTTGCAATACAATATTTGCAATGAAAGGTAATTTTTTTCCCAAATTTTGGCTGCTTTTGTTCAATGCCTAGCAACTCTCTACGTGACATTGTCACTTTAGCGCTTGAAACTGCATTTGACCAACAGTTTTGAGTTCAAATTCAAAATTACAGTTGAGTTGGCATGTAAGTTGACTTCAAAGCATCCGGCCGAGTGAGTCGTTGCCGCCGCTTTGTGCGGCATCTGCGGTCAAAGTGCGCCCATTAGCTGTCCGCCAAAAATGAAATCTAAACGTGCGACGCCTTTAATTAGACGGCACACAAAAGTCCGAAAAGAACAGGGAACATCGAGTCCAGGCTTCGCTAGTCCCAACCCCAAACAAGGGTGAGAATCCGGTTCCCTCATCGGTTGAATGCATGGCGCATGAGAGTTGAGTACTTCAAAAGGACTCTGGTTATCACATAGCCCTTGGCTTTGGATTTTGTTCCCAGCAACTGTGCACAGTTTTGCACTTAAAAAAAACTAAGCAGATTTTATGCAACTAAATACTAAATTGTAATTTATATTATTTATTAAATGATAATTAATACAAATATAATTTATTGGAAAAGCTTCTGTATTTTTTGTTTGCAAAAAAGTATATTTTGTTTTTAAAGTAATAAAAAATTGATAGCTAATTTTGTCCAAGTGCATCTCGTGCTACGTGTAATTGGCGCAAGTAGGCCGAGCCACCGGGCATTTGGGGCATGCACCTAAGGGCCACGTAAGCTGTGCCGCACAGAAACTCCTGCAGACTCACACGCACATGACATCTAACCGGCGGCCATTGTAGATGCGTCATTGGCGCCATGTTTTCTTTATGCATTGCAGCTTCTATCGAGGGGTCGTCCATCGACCATCCATTAAGCCAAATGCTCACTTCATTGCCAGCCAAATGGAGGGAATGTCAGACAATCGATGCTGGGATAAAATCAGATGAAGTTTGATTAAAATTGAAGGGAAAATGGCTGCGATTTTGACCCAGTTCCCCAATAGAACCATCGACAATAATATTTAGATTTCAGTCCTAAAAAATTATTCTTAAACGGAATTTAGAATAAAAACCAGATAAATTGTATAAATATAAAACTATACAAATTTACTTTAAAAATAAAAATACAAAGCCACATGTCCAACTGTAGCATTTTTAATTCAAATGACAAGCTGTCAGAATTAGAAAACCTCAAAGAATGAATTTGACAATAAACGTTAACGTTTACAAAATTGTTTGTGGCTTAAAATACAAAAACCTTCTGCTTGTAAATTCTCTTTCTCGTAATAGCTCATAGTTTAGCCGACCGTCTGCAAACTTTTCAATCTGCCATTTTAGCAAATATGCCAAATCCGTAATTTAAATATAGTTCCGAATAATGTAAAGAATGTTTCGAAAGGCTGACAGAGTTGGGTGAAATAGTTTTCAGCATTCCGCCGGAAGCTGGACATTAAAAAGGCCAATGAAAAATCCAGAGAGTGAGAACACGAGAACGATAAAGACAGAAGCCGACCTGGAAAATGGCCTAGAAATTTTAAATATTTTTGCAAGGGCCCGCAGCTAATAGTTCCCTAATGGCGGCAACTTTGTGCCACCCACAAGGTCAACTACATGCGCCAGATAACCTCTGCAGAAAAATTGCGCAAAAAGCCAGCTATCCTCTATTTTTTAATTCGTTCTTTCTTTTTTTTGCGTTTCGTTTGGAAAACGCTGACACTTGCAGTCGCGTCCAGCGATGGCTGCCAGCAACAATTTTGAGTTTATCACACGTGCCAAATTGTGCGGCCACCTCCTGCGGCGACAGGAGCAGTAGCAGGAGCAGGAGCAGGAGCAGAAGAAGCAGGAGCGGAATCAGCCAAGACCGGCAAACGTGCATCGGTCTACGTGAGCTAAAACTACCAAACGAGTGGCCGCCAAAAGCGAGGCACTGTAGGAAAAAATATTGGAAACTTTTGTTTTAATTAGTCAACAAAATATTAAAATGTTAGTAATTTTTACTGTAAGGAAATATATTAAATTGTAGGACAGAGAGAATTAATTTTAAATTAAATAATTAATAAGTTTAAGTGGTAAGGTTATCCTGGAAACCTCCAATTAGAACTGATCTCCGTTTTATTCCATATTATTTACGCACTAATTATCATAAACAATTTCTAAAAAGTTTAAAATATTAATGTATCAGAAATCTACATATTGAAGTTACTATAAAAACATAATTTATTCAAACCAAAATGTATTTAATAATAATAATAAATAGATAATTGGCTTAGTGTCTCTTTTTATATAACTCTTTACATAACTCCTTTTGAATAGTTAAAAAAATGTTGGATAATATTTATTTATTTATTAAAAAAATATTAGAAATATTAGAAATAAGGTTACTAAATCTTTATATATATATATATATATATATATTTTTTTTTTAGATTTTTTTCCCAGTGCATCTCTCCCGCACCAACGCATTTGTAGTTTTGATTTATGCAGCGGAGTTCAATGCAAAAAGTCAACTTTTGCTTGGCCTGGTGGTGTGGCCATAAAGAACATAATTTATGTCGTTTCACTGATGGCTTTCCATGCGCTTAGGAGTTGAGTGCTTCGATGGGGTGTTGGCTCTCTCTCATTCGGCGAATTTCTCTCGTTTCCGCACTTTTATCCAGCCCCCCCTTGTCCATCCATGGTCCTGGCAATTCAATTGTTGGACCCCAAAACAGGCAGGAAGCGAATTGACTGGAAATGTGCCTAATTGACTCGGCTTTTTCACTGCTTTTCTTTTTCTGTGGCTTTTCTTTTTTGGTAAAATTTAAGTGCATTAGCCTATGTCTCCGGAATTATTATTACAAAAGGCGATGACTCCACTTTGATTGGGTCCATCTTTGGGTTATACTCTAAACATATGAGGGTTTGTTGGCAATAACAAGGTTTATGAAAAGGAAAAAGGATATTAAGAAATGATTGAAACATTAAAAAGAGAAACAATGCATAGATGAGAGACATTATTACACAATTTATAGCGTAAGTATTATGTTTTTCTCGGTTAAGTATTAAGTTAAGGCATTTAAATTATGAAACTTGAATAAATATTAAAAAAATCATTTTTAATTTGAATGCAAAATAAATAATAAGCTACATTGAACTTTTTTATGCTACTTTTTATTCCAAAAATATAGACAGTATATTTTATGATCCTATTTTTTTCAATAGAGCATTAAAATTTCTTCTCTAGATGTTCATTTCGCATTCGTTTTCTCTTTGTGGCGGTTAAATTCTTTTTGAGGCGATTTTCTACTATTGTTGTTGGCTTTTTATTTAGCCATTTCCATTGTTATGCGATTTTGTGGGCCATATTATTGTTACGGTTGCCGCTTGACGGGTTGCCCTAGCATCCTGCCTCGTCCTGCGCGCTTCCCCTGCTTGCCATCTTTCGCCCATCTTCGCTTATGTAATTTAATTCAATGTACCGTTTCAAATTGAATCTGTGAAAAGCTGCGCAAAGAAAAATAAGCTTCACGACGGACTAACGGAAATTTCCATTAGCCGAGAAAAAGCAAAAATATCACAAAAGCCAAAAGCCCGAGATGGAAGACAGGTGCAGGTCGGACTTCAACTCTGCCCCTCCGGGCATTCGATTTAATTGAGCAGCGGACAGGAAATATATTTCATTTTATTTTTTACCCACGGTAATGGTGGAGTATGTTCGATAAAGCTTTTTATTTTTATTTTCCTTCTTATTTTCTATAAAATCATCCAATTGTTTGAGTATTTAAATGCCTTTTGTATCGTTCCTAGAATTGGCGAGCTTAGAATACCATCCATAACGGAAATAGGAGTATCTGAAGGCGTAAAAATGTAACCAGTTTGAACAATAGCTCTTAAGAAATATGGGTTCAGGGGTTTCAGTAACTTAAGATCTCTTAAAAGAGTCTCTAAGACATATTTTAATGATATTTAAAATCTTAAAAAATAAGAAGAACAAAGAAATCAAAGCACAAATTATAAAATAACATTTTTGAGTAGCTTTTCGGGTTTTAGAGCTGACCAAAAGACACAAAAATACCACTCAACCACCCGGACAAAACCCATACTCCACCGCTTGCCAGGATTCATACCCATTCCCATACGCATACTATACACTCAGGAAGCACTTAAAACTAAAACTGAACTCAAGGAAATTAATTGCAATAAACGTGGCGAAGAAGTTTTCGTTCAACGGGTGGGAGGTATGTGAGAGCTCCTGGAACACGAGAAGCCGCTTTGCCAGCAGGACGACTTGGCCGAAACTAATGAAGTGTCGCAATGGGATAATTAAGCTTTTAATCGCCGTGTCTGCAACGGTGTTCGTGGGTGGCTAATTCGGGGCTTCGGGCACTGGGAGGAGCGTGTTAACGCTCTTAGTTCGGGAAGCGTAATTAGTGTTTTATGATCGATTTGTGTTCACACATAAAACCATAATTCAATTTGCCAGCACTTTAAAATGCTTGAGGTGAGGAGGAGCTAACGAATTGTAAGTTTTTGCAACCCACAAGGGGGGTGGAGCAAAAGAGCCAAGTTAAACAGTTGGCCAAACAAACAGGCGGCCAAAACACACAAACACTGACACAGCCAAACATGCTCCGAGATGCTCGGCAAGAACAACAACTTGGTACAAGACCCAAGACCAAAGCCCATACCTCGAGGACCGGGGACTTGGTCTCTTGGCAAAGATAAACACCAGAAGAGAGCGCCTAGAAGAAGAGTGCGAAGAACCAGGATGAGGGGAAGAACCGAAAGGAGATAGAGCTTAAAGCGGCTGCCGTGTGGAAATGGCAAAAGCCGCAGCTTTGAGGCTGTTAATCCTTTGAATACAATCGGGAGAGGGAACAAGGCCAGCGAGGGTAGCTAGAAAATAAGTTAGAAAAAAGAAGAATAGAAGAGAATAGAAAATGCAGCCTAACTATAACATTATTTTAATAATTAATAATTAATAATTAATAATATTTTAACAGTGATATGTTAGAAAATTCTCCAAAGGTTATAAGGAAAAATCTTTTATTTACTAAAATGGTACCTAAAGATTATGCTGAAAAAATGAAAATGAAAATGTTTTCATATTTGTATATTTTATCATTGAAGCAATTCAATTCAATTCAATTATAAATAATTTAAAAATATTTATATATTTTAAAACTTGCCCACTTTATGGTGTAAGAATTACCTCTTTTATTTTCTTACAACTTAACGATAATAAATCTTCAAACCCACAAAGGTTTTCAGTTTGTCATTGTAACTTATATCGATACATTTTAACCCTGGACTTTTTCTATGATCTTTGGCAGTGATTTAATAAATGCTTCTTGACAAATGGAACCCATAATAAATCTTGTACCTTCATCAGCAGCCTAAAATCGGCCCTCTTATATACATCTAAGGTTATACACACACACCTCCCTATGAGAGATGCACACTCACACTCTTGGCTCCTAGTTTAGGCAGGCTTGAAGGACATTAAGCTGATTGTTTTGTTTGGCTTAACATTGAAATGTTGATATAAATTAATTAGTCTCAAAAGGGCAACCAGCACATGGCCTAAACACACACGCAGACACTTTCAAAGAATATAGCAAAGGCAGACACCCAGGATTTGTAGTTTACGGCCAATGAACTTCACGGCGACCCAAATCAAAATTAATAGAGCTAATGTTTTTAACAATTTTGGCAAGTTTTCAACAGCGTTTTTACGGTGACTTCAGAGAGAAACTTAAATTCTAAATGCCAGCAATTGAATATTTTAATTGTTTATAAATCGAAAATAATACATTTCTTAGTCGAGAAATCTCTTACGGATTTGTTTGCATTTATTCGTTCACTTATTTGCTTAGCTTTATGCAAAGTTGTTTGTATTTCGTTTTTATTATAAGCCTTGACGTCTGATCTGAGCTAATTGGGTATCAGCCTGAGATGATGATAAATGCCGAAGATTAGGTGAAATGATTTCAAACTAATTGGAATGAATTTACACCTGCAGTTATATGATTAATAAAAGTGTGTTATTTATGAAATTTAATCAATTGAAAATAGTTTAAGAAGATATTAAGGCTTCATGTGTTTGAATATCTAGAAAATATTACTTAATATTTCAGCCTTTCAATGGGAACTTAAAGTTATATAAAAATATGCTTCCTTTGTTAAATTATGAACATTCTGCAACAAATAGCTAACATCACCAACGTCCTGCCTTTTACCATTTTGCCAAATACCAAATAAACAAAATATGTCAGACTAAGTGGGCCTTAATATATGCAATTAAACATGCAACATTTTTGGCTTATTATGTGAATACCCATCTCTATAATTTGCACCTCACCGCGATTTCCATTGGCTGGCTGGCAACAATGAGATTATTCAACGTGACCCGTGTTATTACTGCCTTTTTGTTTGCCAACTGTGGCCAAATCAATTAAAAATTACGCATACGCACTGTAAATATTTGGACAGGTCCGCCGTTTATTTGTGTGTATACACACACACAATTTTCAGCATTTCCCCAGCTTTCAGACATGGACAAGCCGTGAATGGACGCGGGTCAGGTCAGCTCAGGTCAACATAAATAATGAGCGAAATGACACAGAGAAAAAAATATAATTTGATAACATAAATTCTTCTTATAAATAAAATATTTTTTGCTAAGTTTCTTCTAGTTAAAAATCGATTCCAACGGGCTTAATGAGTCTTATTACTAATAAAAATATAAAATCTACGAATGACTTCTTAATTATAGCAAAAATAATAAAAAATAGTCCCTTTTTCTTTCCCCAAGTGTCAGGACTCCTTGATAAGCCATAAATTGTGTGAGAACTGTGTTAATTAAAAGGGAACATGTTTGCCTGATTTTGGTCGCTTTCTTCTGCGTATTTTTCTTTTTGGGAAGGCGGAAAATTCGTGCAAATATTTTTGCCTGGCATCAACCGAAATGAATCTCTTTCCGGCTAGAAACTTTTCTGTGGCACTGGAAAAGAAAACGCCAGAAGGAAGGATCCTCTGAAAAAATATACATATAAAACTTTTGCAACAGCTACAATTGTCAAAGGTGTGCGGCAGGGAGTTTGTTTGTTTGCTTAAATGTCACAACTTTCTCATGTCTCGAGTCAAAAACTGTGACTTCAACTGCGATTGCAAACTGTGACTGCTAAAGCGACGGTACGTCCATCTCACAGGGCTATCCCCACTCATTTTCCCCGCTTTTCCCCAGCACGTTCGGCTCGCTTTCAATGCTGACACAAAAGTTTAAAGCAAATATGCAATGCGCTCGCCAAAGAAAGCCAAGCTTCGTGGCATGCGGCAAACATCAACAGCATTTTCCCGCTTTCCCTGCATAGCGAAGAAAAAAAAAAAACAATATCGCCAACACCCCCAAAGAGCAAAAAAAAAAAAAAAACAGGCGAATGAAAATGGAAATTAGGCAGCAGAAAATTCAGATGCACTGTGGCACAGCTTAAGTGAATTTATCGGGTCTGTTTTTTTTTCTCTCTTGAGGGGTTCCGTCAAGTTTAGGCTGAGAATCTTTAAGCATATTGAGATGCTTCTTAAAATATATATTTTTTGAAAGAAAATTATGTTGAAAATATTTTACATATTAAAATTAACTATGAAATACTAGGAGAGTTTACAAATTTGTAACTTCGATCCGCGGGGACTTTTTAGATCTGTCGTGAACAGTTTTAACATTATGAACTAAAACGCCAGAACATTAGAACATAAAAATTAACATTGATGAGGTTTTGAATTATAACTTATAAATTTAAAGTGCTCAATTTTAATTAAAGAATATTTTAAAATATAAATTTAAGCTCTTTTTCGATTACAAAATATTTTAAAGCCAAACAATAAAAATTCTGCTTTCAAATTCCCAAAAAATTAAAGTTGAGAAAGATTGAGTAATTAAATCAAATAGCTTGTTTAATTTTTTTTTATTCAGCTTCCAGTTTCAATTAATTTAATTATTATTTGTACGAGCTATGTGTCCCAGGACACCCCTGATGACCTCCCCCAACTTGGCAGGGTATTTGACTAAAACTGAAAATGAACTTGTGCATTTATCTTGACGCCGGGCGCCAGAGCATCCAAGTTTGGCTGGCTGATTGCAGCCACCGAGCATTTCGCAGCGGGACAATGCCATCCCAGGGGCCTGCAGAGGGTTAAGATATACGAGTGTGTGGTGGTGGAGGGGGTGGAGATGTGGGGATGTGGCAGCCAACGAATGGCAAAGTCTTGCAATATTTTCAGTGACATTTATATCTCACCCGCTCAGCTCCACCGCCGCTGCCTCGCTGGCATTTAAAAATTTATGCAATAAAGTTTGTCCCGGCATGTGTGTGCGAATACTTTTTAGACTTTCGAGGCGAAAGATTTTCCACACTTTGCCATGGACAACTTTGCTGAAGGTCAAGTTGAGCGTGAGAGCCGAAGAAAAGTCCTCAAATTCCTTAATTATGCTGGAAGAGGAAGGAGTCGAAGGAGGCTGACTGGCCATTTGGCTGGCCTGCCAAATAAATCAGCCAAGCTCTTGACAGACGCACTGAAGTTACTAATTTAATTTACATTTTTAATTTATTTTTGCGCTCAGCTTTTCCTTCGCTAGCTAGCTTTTTTCCCCCGATTCTTTTCTCCCGTCAAGTGAATAAGTAATGAATTTACAACTTCTTGAGAATTCTCAAATTAAAAACAATAACACAAATGGGAGTACACCGAACACACCGCTCGCACACAAATACCAAATACGTATAAAAATGGCAGTGACTGTGGCAGCAGCGCTGGGAAATTACAGGAGGAGCTGAAACAGGTGCCCGGTTTTGCATATAGATTCAAGGCAAATGACTAATTAAAAACGGTTTTTGGGGGGCGTGGCACAGTTAGTCAGCAGAAACATAAAACAGGCTGGAACCGTGGCAAGGAAAATGCAGTTGGGGAAAAAGTTTACTTTATGGTAGAAATGGGAAATCTCTTTTTACTCTTAATTATCTCCTAAAGTTATAGAGATTTTATAAATAAATTTAAAAATTTTAGAGAATTCTAAAATGTAACCCACTTCAAGCTTCAATCTTTAAGAGTTCGGATCCCTTTAAGCAACCACTTTGCACCTTGTATTCCTGCTCTCGACTCCTCTTTCTTTGCTTGTTGCTGTTGCACAATCATTGCTCTGGCAACGTCCTTCTTGCACCTTAACCCCCCCCTGGTCACTGTCATTTGCACCTCTTACACTTTACACTTGCAAAAATGTCGGCCACAGAGCTTCATGCATATGCAAATTGCATTTGCTCGGCACTCAGGCTCCCTCCATCCTCGACGCAGTTTGCTGCTGCTGTCCAAACGGCAACCGAGATTGAGGCAAAGGTGGACCTGACTTGATCAGTGCAAGTGCAAGGCCCAGTTTCCACCTTCCATTGCCCAAAAATTTTTCCCTCTACTATCTGGCAAACTCGGTGAACCCCGGTGCCCTTCCACGTATATGCAGCATCGTAGGCCAAAAAGCCACCTAGAAATGAGTAAACATCTTGCGAAATGGATGTCATCTCATGTTAGCCACGATGAATTTGGGCAAGAAAGGCTTCTCGGAATGAATTGAAGGATATGGAGTTATGAGGGATTAAGATGAATTTATTCAAGACTTCTCTAACTGGAATAATCAAAAAATAAGATAAGATAATAAGATTTAATTAGTAAATCTGAAGACTAGTTTGTTTTCTTGTTAAAAATATTCATAAATATTTATATTTATTCCTAGTTTCTTAAATAGAAAGGAGTTAATTTTATCTGCAAGAATTCATCTACAATTAACCACTTTATCCCCCATCTTCACGAATCCTTTCCGCTTGTTCAGTCAAACGGGTCACTTGACCTTGCCTTCACCAGTTCGATGGCCTCAAAAAAACAAAACAAAAAATATTCTGAAAGAACGAAAACAAAACCCTTGATACTTGTTAAACAATTTCTGCTGTTTGAATGCCGCAAACTCCATAAAAACCAAGAAACCCAAGAACAAGAAGTGGAAAGCACTGCGTAAAATCAGAGAGCAGAGAGTATAAAAATTAACTTTGTTAAAAAAGTGAGCAAATTTTTGCAGCTCAAATGTCCATTGGACAACGTCCAGCAAAAAGGTTTATGTAAAAAACACTTCAGCAAGGATAATGAGAGGGGTTGGGGCCACATTGAACGGGGTCGGCGAAAAAGTTACACAAAATGAAAATTAAACGATGCTTAAAATTACTTTTTCGTCAAACTCTTTACGCGTTGGTGGATTTTTGAGTGGGAAGTGCGGGTTCATTCCTCGTGACTCTGCTTTACCTTTTCCTGAAATCTTTTTTGCCACCTTTTTTGCTTACTTAAATATTTTTAAATTCTGTAGTAACTTGAATTCGTTAAAATAAAGAAAATGAAATATTTTTATTATTTAAGTTAACAGCAGCTTTGAATTGAATGAATGATTATATACAAAAATTTCTTAAGTTGTTATCCTAAGCTTTATTTTAGCAGTTTCTAAACTTAGTATTATTATTTTCGTAATATTTACATATGATATGGGTAAACTCTTCGAAATAACCATCTAAGAAGGACCCTCCTAAGATATTTAATATCATTCCTTCTAGTTAATTATATTCCTTTTCCATATCCAAGCTAAAATGCAAATGTACCCCGGATTTGATATATAATTATGTTATTTGAGTTTGCTCGCTACTCCATTCTCTCTTTATTTACTTTTGTTAAATTAAATTTTTTAATTAGCGCCTTTTCTGAGTTCGCTCTTCTGTTCTTCTTGATTTTACTTTTTTTCTTTTTGTTTTTGGTGTTATTTTATTGGGACCGGCGACATTAAAATGTTAATGAAGCCGCATTAACATATGACGGTCATAAAAAGGTATTAGCTCGGACAAACACACGGCGAGGCGCACACACACATCGACATGAGCTCATGCAGTTGGTGCAAAGGTGGGGGGGGGGGGGAAACACACCTGAATTTAACAGGAACTACCCGCTGACCGCTTGATCCTGCCCCAGTCCTTGCTTCTGCCTTCCCTGACTTTCCTGTCCTGTCATTTCCCTGTCCTTTCGGTGTCCTCGTCTGTCCACCTTATGCCGCATAATCCTCTCAAATGGACACTTTGGGAAATATTCTCAAAAGTTTTTTTCTACTTAAATTGAGAATATAATGCCAACTTTATAAGCTTATATTATTAAATGAGTTCTCATTTAAAATAAACAATAATATAAAATATATTTGTCTAGCTAAGCATCGATTTTATGAACATAATATTAGTTAAGGGAATCGTTAGTTAAGAAAATTGAGCTGAAATATATCAAAAAATACACTCATTGGTAGAACATCTCTAAGTTCTCAAACATTTCTCTCAGTGGAGAGCCACAAACACAGGGATCAGTGAACTGGGATGGTATCCTGGGGACGGAGGAGGTTTAGGACCCGCACACATGCTGACAGACCCCACTTAAGGTCCGATGGTGGCCAAATGGCATAAAGTTGAAATAAAAGTTGACTGGCTGCGGCTGCTTTGGCTCCAGCTCTAGCTCCAGCTCCAGCTTCAGCTTCAGTTCTAGTTCGTGGTCCTGAACGCGGGTCCTGAATCCTGGTGATGCTCCTGCTGGATATTCCACCTTGGCATTAGCATAACCATTGGCATTTTGTGTGATGTAGAACGAAGTGTTTTTGGCCCCGGCAAATGTCACCACAATAGTTGCCATTCCGGGCACTGGGCTTCCGCTTTGTTTTGGGTCCTTTTGCAGGGATCAGCGTTGTCAGGACAACGATCGGGGGCTGACCGAAACACAACCGTGAACATGAAAGGCAGTATAATGAGTTATGTATGCTAAAAGGTTTGAGGTATTACATGGGCTTAACTGGGGAGGGGTAAGTGTGGGTATTAGCAGTTGTCAAATCACATTCATGGCTTAAATTTAAATTTTATTTCAGGGAATTGTCATTACACAGGGTATTTTCCATTCGAGACTTGAGATTCCGCTTCTTTGCCAAGTATCCCTTAAGTTTTTATATTCGCAGTTTCTCTGTTTCAGCAAGTTAATTTGTGGTTTTTGCTAAGCCAAAAAATGCCTGGAATATTTGTTGGCTCTGCGATGGAAGTAGTGCCACCAAAAGAAATGCGGTTGTAAAAATTTTAGCTCATTTTTCCCCCTCTAACTCACATGTATATTTATACGCACATAAATTTCGCTGGTCCTGGCAGAGCTTACATTTTTATGCATGGCAAAATGCCGGGGCCGAAACGTCGCTAATAAGTTGGCCCAGAACGGAAACAAAGCCTCGGTCCAAAACTATTCCTCTCTCTCATATATATAGTTAACCACCCCATATACCTTTCCCATCGCTCCTGCACACATTTCACGCATTTTGATATGCAAACAAAATGCACTGAATAAAGCAGCCGCACATGGCACAAAAGGTTGGCCAACAAAAACGCCAGCTGAAAAAATGCAAAAACAAATAACAAAAAAAGAAAAACTCAAATAAAACGGTGGAGAATATATAAAAAAAAACGTTAAGAACGAAAGGTAAAAACCGGCCAAATTTGCACGTGAACACAAAGAAGCAATTTAACAAAAAGCAAACGGCAAATAGCATAGTAGAATATGCAAAACTACAGTTGAAGAAATTAATTGAATTATATAGTTTTTGTTTATTAAAAGTCTAATAAAAATTAACAAAACTTAAAATATTTTACAAAAAAAAAAAGGGTGAAGCTTTATTTAGGCATTTAATAACATAGTAAAATAAAATACAATTCCTTATTCAAGCACTAAAATTAACACAAAACTCTATATGAATTCTGTTACTCAAATTCAAAAAGGATTCCAAATTCTTAAAACAAAATAATTTCAAATACTACATCATTTTCTTAAAGTGTCCACAGGTGCAACAGGAAGGCTTCCATAATGCATATAGTGCACATGAGCTGGGTAGTATCCTTTATTCCCTCTCCATCTGTAGGTTGTTTATTAAAAGTATAAACAAAAGGCTCTCTTCTCTCTCTCTCCAAGCAAGGCAACAAAGGCAGAGTCAGAATTGTGTTGTTACTTTTTAGTGCAAGCTGCATAATTTATAAATGTGCTCCATAGCTGATGGATGGCTGGAAGTAAGGCGACGCATCAGGATGTTAGGATATATGCAGAAAGAGATAGCATTAGAATATGCAAATATTTGGAAACTTGTTAGCAGACGGTTTGGCAGAGGAATGGGAGTCCTTTCTCAAACGTACTCCTTGCTGAGTCTTCCTAGTATTTATAATAGTTGTTATCTTAGGATTCCTTAATTACTTCAAGGTAATATTTAATTTTACTGTTTTAGTAGTTATTTTTTGTGTAACAATAACTTTAGTTTATGTGCTTGTAAAATCACAATTTAATAGAAACTTCATTGTTACATCTTTCTTGTTTTTAAACGCACTGCACTATGGAGTAAGGACTACCCACAAAAACAATCAATTTCCCAAAGACCGCAACGTAAAAGGGAACCCAATGCCGTTGTCAACACGAACAAAACGCGAATTTAAGCGGACGTGAGCGGACAAAAAACTTTGGAAAGTAACAACAAAATATAGGGGAAGATGTCGTTGGGGGAAAAGTGAAAACAATAACAAACAATATTTTGCAATAAACAAGCAAAATCAATTTTCGTTACTAGAACAGGCAATCAAAGCAACGAGATCACGCGACAGCAACACACCCCCTTTTTTTTTGCCAAGTACAGACAACAAGCTTCAACCCATGGTGTCCTTACTTTTCAATCTATAAACCAGAGAATCCATATTCTCTACTGATATCTATTTTAAAGAAAGAGGATAAGCTTATACATAGCTTAACCACTTGTTGCTTTTTTCACTTTCCTTAGTTCCAGTGCAATTTTTCCGCCTTTCGTCGCTCTCATTAGCCAAGAGAAATCATAAAAAACCTTCCTGTCAACTGGCAGATTCAAATAATAATAATAAAAAAAAGGAAGAAGACATGGCAAAAGGAAGGGCAAAAGGCAACTGACACAGAAGCGACGGCAACAAATTAAAAGCCATAAAAGGCATCAAATTATGTGACGCACTCCTGGGTGTTGCCACAAGCGGATGAGGAAATGGAAACGGGGCCAGGGTAATGGGAAGGCCAAGCCAAGGCAGCCTATTTGTTAACCCCAGCGTGCCGGCAAACAAAGTTTTTCAATTTCAGACGCATAATAAGGGGACACAAAGAGACATGGCGGCGGCGAGTGGGAAGAAAGTCAGTGAAAAAAAATATAAATCCTTTGGTAGATGAAGAGTGAAGTACTCTACAAAACGAAATTATAATAATTATATTTTAAGATGAGATTATTAAATTTTGTAAAATGTGTGGACTTAAAATTAAAATTCTTCTTGTCAAAAAATTAATTAACATGTTTGATTGACTTGTAGTTAAAATGTTTTTTTTATTGACATTCAGTAAATATAAATTGCATTTTATTATACAAAAAAATTTAAAATAAATTTATAAAAAATCTTTTCAAAGCTGTTTAACTTTTTTGCAGAGTATAATGACCGAAAGAGAGGCAAATATAAAAACAGAGAGGGAGGGAGAGAGGGACACTCTGCTACGCGGGCATAGCGAGGTGCCGCGTCTCTGAGAAAAATGAAATTATGAATGTGCGTTTGCCAACAACCGCACCCCAGACACCCACGTAGACCTACTCTCACCTGGCACCCCTATCCGCCCCTATGCAGCCACCTCCCAAACACCATCCCCCTTGCGACCCCCTCTGGCACCTGCCTACCGTCCCTGTGGTGTGTGCTCATTTTTCTGTCAAGGTGTCATAAATGACGCGACGTTGGCGGCATCGCCATTGCCATCGCCATCGCATGCGTGTAAGTAAAATAAATGAGGCTCCGCACAATGGGAGCGACAGCGGATACAACGGTGGGGGGATGGAGGGGCTAAAGGACGAAGGGGTCGGGTGGCTGCCAAGTGGAACAAAAGCCAAATGAATGACACAAACCACAGAGCAACAGTGCCGAAAAAAAATGAAGGCAAACCAATTAAAAGTAAATGGATACAAAGAATACCCTAGAGCAGCTTATAATTTAAAAATATATTTCAAAATAAATTAAATTTAGAATTTTTTTAATTTTTATAAACAAAAATATATACAAAATACTATATTTAATAATTTATTAGAATAGAAAACAATTTAATTGATAATAAAATGTAAAAAGTTTAAATTTATTCTATTTAAGAGTTGAACAGAATTTTCTGTTTAAACCTTATTGTAAATCATTCCATTTTTAAAGAGACTATTAATTCTCTAAATTAAATATTTGTGTCTGCCTTTTAAAAATAAATATAATAGAATATGTTCTGCAATTTAAAGCCATAAATCCTCAACGAATATTTAACAGGGTATGAATATCAGGTATAATGCCGAAAAGGTCATGGCGTACAGCCATTTTATTTATGACATTATTTGCATACGCTTAAATGAACGGCAAACATTTTTCAAGTCAAGAATAAAAATAAAGTAAATTTAATTAAAAAAAATCCCAGTTGGGTTGGCTTGTGGCAATTTAAATGAGTCTGCTGATGGCGATGTGACAGGTTCATGGATATTTCCAAAAATAGAAACAGAAAATGTTAATCCTGATTAGGATGGATTATTTTTTTTTTTTTAAGTCATTGTGTGTTTATTGACTGTAAAGCAACAGGTAATGGTAAATAAAATAACAATTAATAATTAGAAGGTAAAAACTGAATGAAAATATAGATACATGCCTCAGACAAAATCTAATACAAACTTATGCAAATGCAGTTGCCAAAAAGCAAAATCTTTATTATTCAAAATACGCAGTTACAGGCTCAACCTCGTCTCGTTCGAAAACCCTTCAAAACTGAGACAGCGAACGATGCTCGAAAAGAAATCCAATTTAATGACTGTGAAGCAGTCCCGGCGGATTCTTGAGGAACCCAACTCAAGCGATGGACAACCAAGGGGCGATGACTTGTGTTGCTGTGCATGCACTGAAAAAGAAATGTATAAGATATATAAATTAATTTATTATATCTACATTTAAAAATATATTATATTTCATTAATAGAAAAGTAACACTTGCTTGTGTTTGTTCTTTGAAAAATATTTAAGCATCAATACACAGAGAATTTGTTTACCAATTTTCCCTATAAATCCCAAATATATTTTAAAATTTTAAATTATATATTTAAAATTATTATTATTTCAAAATATAAATGTAAAACCTGCAATAAGACGTTTTTCAATTTTAAGAACAATTTAAACCATTTCTCTAACTGCAGTTCTCTTTTCCCATTCAGAATTCAAAGTCCGCGTCTTTGTTTTCATTGCGGCTGTCACTTTGGACGCAGAGCCACGTTAATGGCAAGTGTAAAATGCTTTAAGCCAAGGACCAGCCAGGACCTTCATCAGAGTCAAAAGAAGCGGAGGAGCAAAGCAGACCAATGTGAAGCGTTCTTTGGGGGCGCAACAAAAAAAAAAGAGTTTAATTAACACGAAAATGGTTTCAATTACATAAAATTACGTTTCTTTGCAGTGACGATGTCGGCGCTGCCATTGTAGTTGCCCCTAGCTCGTCCTTTCGTCCTTCCTCGTCTGCGCTTCCCCCTTGTGTAAATGAGTTTAAGGCAATGCAGGGGGTGTGGACTTAAGGGGAGAGTTGGGGCGTGGCCAAGTTGATTTGGGCACGGAGATTTATTGGGCGTCAGTGGAGCAAATTAGTTGAAATTGTCAGTTAAGGCAGTCGGGAAAGTTGCAACTTGGGATCTCTGTAGAGTTTTATGGCAAAGTACTTGGAGTTTTTATCGAAGGGTTAAATCTTTGACACGGCCAGACATTCAGTTGATCTGGTAAGTTTCTGACAAATTAAGGTTTTATTTATTGCGGTGAGTAAGGAATTTAAATAATGTTTTGATTTCAAAATCTACGAAGAGTTTTTAAATTTAATTTATAAGAAATAATTTTAAATTAATGACTTCCGAATTCATAAGATTAAAATTTTAAATCGAAATGTTATTCCTTAAATTAATCTCTACAGCTTTTTTAACTTTAAACTTTTAAAAAACACCAAAAGATGCTTTAATCCTCTAAAGCACTTTGTCCGGCATTCAATTCAAGCAGAGTTTTTTTTTCGCCCGACTTCTTTTTCTGAAACATTCCGGGTCGCGGTTCGTTTGCCATTATTGACACATTAATCAAACAATGGACAAGTACTTTCAATTTATTTTCCGCCATCATTTTAAAGCGCTTCCACTCGCCGCTCCGACGGCGGGCAAACAGGGAGCAGACAAAAGTTCAGGGCACTTTGGTGACCTCGGCCTATGACAGGAAGCGTGGCTGGCTTTTCTGCAGATTAGCTATCATTATAAATATTGACCGACTGACGGACTGGCAGACTCGCGGAGGGAATGAACTGCAGACACGACACAGGTTTCGACGCATTGCATACGACAAATTAGGTTGATTGCTTTGCGTCCAAGTACCCGACACTTTGTTCCTCCCACCTCTCGGTCTGCATTTCAATTAAGCTTCGGGCTGGGTGCATTTTTTATTTTTATTTTTTTATTTCTATTTTTCCCTCCCGTCTAATTTGATTCATCTATTTTGATAGGAGGGTCCGTGGAATGAAGGACTCGCGAAAGCGGAGCCTGACATTTTTGTGCGATTTGCCTTTGCATATTTTAGCGCTATTTCGGTGACATAACTTTGGGAGAAGCCACAAAAATAGCAAACAAATGCCATATACTTTTGGCTTAGTAGTCATAAATTTTCCTTGTGCCATTTCTTGTGCCTTTGCCAGGATGGTATTCCTATTCCTTTTCCCCCCTTTTCAAGCTAAAACGGAAAATGCAGGAATACTTCCCAGCTTGGTTTTAGATTCTCCCCTTGAATGGGGTAAGTCTGCTGTAAAAAAGCATGTCACGCTCTTTATGGATGTTTTCAAATGGGGATTAGCGGAGGTTTATTTTTAATGACAGATTAGTAATTTTATATTTATAGCCAGAGAGGAAAATATGTGCAAATTTAGATTTTTATCCATATTGGTTTAAGCATATAATGCATTTTTATGAGTGCTTTTTTACGAGAATCTATTTAAAGGATTAAAGAAGATTAAAGTTAAAAAAAAAAACAATAATAAATATAGATAAAGTATACTTATTTTTTATTATATTAAATTATTAATTAATAATTATAACTAACTCAGAATATATCCCATCCTCTTAAGGGTATTATTTCACCTTTTCTAAATGCTAATTTTTTATTTACTTTGGGTTATTCCTCGACAACAATTTAACGCCACATATTTTCAACCTCAACATTCATCACATTGGGTTGTATTTTATTTGCATTTTTCTCTCTTTCTCTCCCCTCCTATCCCTCTTTTTCCCTTATACAACTTGCACACAAAGAGAATATCGTTATTAGAGACCAGTCCCAAAATGTAGGCAACACTTTTTGCCTCTACATTCTAATCAGCCATTAAACTACAATTATTTAGTACAACGAAGTGGTGGCATAGGGGAAAGCAAGGGGAAATACACACACATAGTTGGCCGTGTTGGCTATAAATTAAATCACTGCGTTCTGACCTCCGGGGCGTGTGTAATTGATTTTGAATGACCACGCCCTCGCCCGAAGTTATGGTCACCGCCCCACATTGGTTCAAAGCAAGTTCAACAAGTTTTCAATTGAAATAGTTGGCCTCGCTTAAATATTGAACAATATTTACATGGTTTTACAAGAGCCGTAATTTGCCTAGCAAATAATTCGTTTATAAATGTCTGGCTGCAGTGGTTTGCATATATATTTGTTTATTGACATGGCTAATTCTTGAGCCACAAATGTAAGCAAACTTGTTTTTGCTTTAATAAATGCTGAAAACTATATATTTAAAATAACAAATTTAAAGTATTAAACCTTTTTCTTTCAGGAAAATTTCAATAAATAACTTTTTGTAGTTGAAAATAAAATACTTTTACTTTTTAATATATACTTTTTTAGTAAAAAGTACTGTATAATCTACTTGTGTGGCCTTAATTAGGTCACTTTTTTAGCTCTCATAAATTGCGTTTTTTTGTATCCCATTTTTTCTGCTCTCTATGTACATTTAATTTATTTATAGCTTCCAATATCTGATGCCTAAAAAAAGTCACTTAATTATGAAAATTAACAATTAATTGTCTGCATATTAAATTGTTATCGCTCTAAGCTCAATCTGTCAAAAATAATTGGAATACCTGGCAAGCCTGCCGAGCAGATGAAGTGACCAGAACAAACACACGCAGGATATGCAGGATTTAGGGGGACTAAGAGCTGGGGGTGGAAATTCTTTAGCGCTCTTTGTCTCCCATTGGACATTCTCGTGGGCATTTAAATTTTGTGAGGCAGCCATAAATTATGCGCTTTATCAGCGATAAAAGTAAATACAGTTGTTGCTACAAACACGCCTATTGGGAGGCCTCGTCCTTACCTATCCTCACAGGCCCCATCCGCCACGCACCTGGCACCTTCATTCCCCGCAGGCTTTCCCTATTGGGTCAACTGTCCCTTGGATTGCGCATATAAAACATGGGGAAATAATTTACGAGAATGTTACTACTTAAAAATACCCTTTAAATGTAATTTACATATATTTTTAGAAGAATATTTTAAAGTATATATTTTTTTATGATATATTTTGAGTAAATATTAAAGGATAATCCATTTCTAATTATAATTAATTTAAAAGCTACACTTACACGGTACCAAAAGCAAGGCAAGCATCTGAGTACGGCAACGTGTAAATGAATAATTCAAAGTGTCCTGCAACGTTGTCCTGCGTCGAGCGTAATGCGTAAAGCACGCAAAAGATTACACATACCAGGGCATCTGTGTGTGTATGTGTGTGTTCCTGCGTGTGAGTCCGTATCCGTGTGACTGTGTGCTGTATGTGTGTAGTTAACGGTTTATCTGAGGGGTGCCAAAACCAGAGACGCCGTACAAAAGCAGCAAGACCATGCGACAAATATTTAACATTGGCATATTTCTCACACACACACATACACACACAGGCGCAGACAAAAGGCCTACAGCCCCCCACTCCTGGGAAAAAAAAAGAACACCTTCCCTTCAGCCCCCACCTGGCTTATGCATGTTTTATCTTGCCCACGTGGAATTTGCGTGCGTTTAAACGTTTTCGATAAGGTTTCGCTTTTAACCCGCAGACGGTGCCCCAGCCCCGAATTCACCCCACGCACACAGTGAAGCCTCGACTTGTTTATGTCTCTCACTGCAGCTGTGTATGTGTGTGTGTCTGGCATATTTGTGTGTGCGTGTTAAGACCTCAGCTGATAAAAATGCCTTTGGTTAAACATTCTCACCCTTTGACCCCTTGGGGTAGGCATGCATAACATACGATCCCAAACCAAAAAAAAAGAGAGAGGAAGAGAAACCCCACCACAACAGTAGCGAAATATTTCCCTGCTCGGCTTGGGGCATTGGAGCGTTAAAGATTTTCAAAAGATTTCGCCACATTTTATGGGGTTAAGAGGTGGCAATGGCCACTTGATTGGTTGGTCAGTCTTAAAGGCAGTGTTTAACGTCTCTATTAGGGGGAATGGTGTTGTGAGAGTAATATATTAAATTAATATTATTAATGTATGTATTTCCATTTTAATTTAATAAAAAATATAAAATATAAAGTATTTTTTTTTTACTCATTTTATATATTAAAACTTACGACTTAACAAACCTTATTTGGTTGAGTCTCCGTCTGTCTTATAAAAATAAATGTAGATCAAGTTTTTATATTAATTCCTAGATTCAAAATCTATCTTAAATCGCCCAAAAATACTAAGTTTAGTCTGCTTTGTTAACAAAATATTTTTTAAACTTTATAATTTCTACTTCATACTTTTTAGAAGCAATATAAATTCTATCTAAAGTCAGTGCACCCCCAAAATTAATTAAGTTCAAGCTTCTTTAAACTCTGCTCCCTCAACTCCAATCTGAAATGCATTACAAACTCGTTCCTCTTTACTTAAAACTTTAAATATGTATTTACCATAAATGTGTTGCCCCAAAAAAGAATAATAAAATAAAAAATGTGTGCACAGCTCAGAGCTACACATATAAGGCTCTTTAAGCAATTTTTATCGACACGGAGCTTCTGCATGGGGTGTTTCCTGCAATCCCCCCACCGACATTCGTATCGGCCAACGGGATCAGGGGCTGTGCAACTCCGGCTTCGTGTTATTAAATGCGGATTAAGTGGCGGACCCAGAACCCGGAACCACAGCGAAACCTCACCGAAAAACCTCACCAGAAAAGGCGACCAGACGACCCCGGCCAGACTCCGTGGCTTGCATGTGCATAAATTATAATGCGACGCTTCCTGCCAAATACGCCCCTCTTTTCCGAATGGGATTGTTTGCCCCATCGCCATCGCCATCGCCATCGCCATCGCCATCTCCTTCACCATTCTCCAGCCTCGGTTCGGCTCCATCTGCAGGCTCTGCTTACTTTTACATAGTCCAATTTATCGTTACTTTGTTTGGCACACAATTTTATGCTTAATATGTGTCGGCGGCACTCGCATATGGGGCTTCACACGGTAAACAAAAATTTTAAGGGGTTTGGTTATTAAAAATTATAATTTTAGAGAAAACAATTAATATATTTAAAACTTTGCAGTACCAAAATAAATTGAAAATAAAACTGGTATTATGTTAAAGGTTTCGAAACACTTTAAGTCTCTTTGAAATATTTTCCCCAAGTGCATTCATGTCCACATCAGTGCTGCTGGGTTTCCCTCTTCGTTCTCATTCTTTCTGGTCACGGCTTCTCCTATCGAAGGACATGCAATATTTAAATTGCAGCCAGGGCCGTAGCCACTCCATATCCATATCCATAACCGTATCTCGACCTGGGTATCGGGTATCTGCCACCCGAACTCGAACTGGTCTCGTTTCTCCCCCCCTAGAAGTTGACATGGCCAACGGCCCTGGCATTGATCGGAGCAGAGACCAGGGAGCAGGACTACTGCAGCTATGCAAAGAGTCACAACTGCATAAATTTACCAGGAACTTTGCATTTATCATAAGGGGACAGGATCCACGAAGCGGTAAAAGTGCACGGAAAATGTCATCTGCATTCGATTTCCTCAAAACAAGAAGTTTGTCTTGCGGCAAAATGTTATTGAGATGTGTGTCTTGGCTTGAATTATTTATTTAAGAAGCAAATATGACATGGAATTCTGCGGTTTTAAACTTTTTGATATTAAACTTTAAGTGTTCTTCTTATTTCGATTTAACGAAGAAAAACAGAACTTACACACAGAGCAATAATTATGAACAACAAACAAATTACTGTAAGCAAGTGTTACTCAACTCGAGTATTTATTTATTGACACCGTTTTCTTCCCTCTTGTTACTTTGAAAATTAATTTCATGTAAATGCAAATGAAAAGCCAATCGGATAATCAAAAAGCAAATACAAATACAAATACAAATACATATGTCATATGGGCTAGCCAGTTTTTCACTCAAACAATTCCGTTTGCTTCGCCAAAAGTGCACTTCAGCCGGAGGACAGCTGGACGATGGGACAGGACCAAACACTTCAGTGGTTAAACAATGGATCCCAGCCAATGGAGCTGCATAAATTTCATTCGGTTTGGTTTGGTTCAGAACGGTTTTTGCTCGACTTTCCCCCCCGGGCAGTTGCATGGCATGTCACAAACGCTAAAACAACATGCACTTAAAAAAGCCAGATACATCACTCTCGGTACCCCCGTAATGGCTCTCTCTGTGTTGTTGGGAAAATAAACAAAATGCTTGTTGATATTTTGTGGCAGCCAATGAAGCAAACAACCTGCTGTCCATCCGTTCGGTCGTCTTGTGCGTTGTCCATGACATCCGTTGGCCCGCAGCGAAATCGACAAAATCAACAACAGAGATCGAGACGGAAAACGTCCGTCCGGGTCACATCTGCCGCATAATTGCAAACTAAAACTGAAAATATGTGTGCCAATGGCTCGGAATTGGACACGAATCGGAGTCCGTAGCTCAATCTAAGCTGCAAATTCGAGCTGAGCGCTGAGATATTGGATTTCAAGAGATTCATCCTCGAAATGTTTTATCCCAATGACAGGAAGGAGAACTTTCACTTAATTCCCGGTGAGTTGGAAAATACAAACTCAATATACTTGGTAACTTAGGAATGTATAATTTTTCGTGATCTTAAAAAATCTACGAAAATCTTTAGAGCTTCAATTCCAATGCAGATGAAATCTATAAATACTTTCCATAAACAAATTAGTGTAAAATCGTAAAAAAAAAATACTAAAAGCTTGACTTAACCCTTGGAGAATCGCTTAACATCATACCCACATCAAAGGAGCATATCGGAAAGCACTACCAGATTGACATCTTCCTCGGGGCCCCAATATCCAATTGCTGGGCATTGTTGGCGACAGATTTTAGCCGCTTGTTAGTGGCTAACAGTGGCGTTCATAAATACACACACATCGCTGGTTTAGAGCATCGAAACCTTGTCACATGCTGGGCTACACCTTGAACCCGCTTGCGATGGATATTTTCTGCGGGATTTCCCGCGTTTCCCGCACTTGGCAACAAAGCAGCATTTACGGCAGCCACCGCAGTGCCAGGCACAAGGTAACATCGACACATCCCACATGCCACATCCCGAGCAAACCAAAACCATATAAATAAACAAAGCTCCGGCAGACCCTGCGTCCTGTGTCCTGTGTCCCTACGCACTTTGTTGCGAGGAGCAAGGAGCGAGGAACGTTGAACCAGAGGCAAACTGTCGAAACTGTCAGGATGTCAAATAAGCGACAGTGGGTGGCAGGACAGCAGGAAGTGCGCCGGGTTCGTGTCCAGGACTGAACACGACCAGGACCGGCAGCCGTATCAGGATCAGGAGCAGGACCACGACCACCCTAGGCATATTTATTGGAAATCTGAAACAGCTCGAATGACCACACTTGGGGAAAAAATGTAAGCGAGTTTGAGTACCTTATTTAACAATGAAAAAAATATTAAATCAAAAAATATTATGTTCTACTTTATAAAAAAAGGAATTATTGGGAGAGTTACCCAAAAACTTTATTTAAAATGTTACTTTGGATTTTAATCAAAATTGAAATATAAAAATCCTAATCTTAAACTTAAATTTACCAATTAAAAAAGTTACCAATATATCCCTAAGACTAAACTATTTTTCTGTGCTTGAAATATACACCAAGACTTTTTTCAAGTGCAATTTTCCCGCCCACTCCTGTGGCAGCCACTCCTGACCATGTATCCATGTCCGGCAGAAGACACAAAGAATTTGTTACATGAAATTGTTAACGGGCTGAAGCCGATGCCTCGACTCGACTGCGTTTGATGCCTTTTGCTGATATATGGCCAACCTTTGACATCCTTTAAACGAGCAACATGATGCTCTAGATTATGGCCAAGAGATTGCCTCGACTTTTCCCCCCTCCCCCCCTTGGGTTTTCCCCCCCGGATTGTCTCACTTGGCCGGGGCGATACGTCAATGTGACAGTTTGATAATTTATTTTGTTCAAATTTTGTTTTTCCCTGTTCGCTGGCAGGACGGCGCTTAAATAAGTTATCAGCGAGAGAACGAACGGAGGCCCATATAAATGGCAGCACGTAAATGAATGAAATTATTTTGCAACAAATTAAGGCAAATTTATGCGTCAAGACGACAGGAGGACAGGACGAAAGGATGGGATGGGATGGGGCAGGGAGCCTTGGGAGGTGGATTCTTGTAACAGGAAACGCAATCCGCAGGCAAACAAACAAAAGCGAAAACGGAACGGAACTGAACGAAACGAAACAAAAACCGACCAACAAACAAACAAACAAACAAACAATGAAACGAAAACGGTTGCCTCGAAGAGTGAAAAGCGAGGAGTTTTCCTTCAGCGAAATCTGAGCAAGGCTTTGTGCAACAAAGTGAGGCACCCGGACTACCCTCTTTTTTCGCCCATTTACCCCTCAAATGGGGGCTAACCGGGATCGCTCTGCACTCGTACACATCGGGATATATATTTTTTTATTTCCCAAGACCCCCTTCCCTCCACTGTGCTTCGAATCAAATGTCAATAGAGAGTACATTTCATTCAGTCGGGTGATGCTTTTCCCGCTTTTCACCCTCCCACCACCCACACACTTTCCACTGCCAGCATTGTAGCTGTCACAGTGTTTGTTTGCGGATTTGGAGCTTTTCCTCTTTGGCAACGCGCTTCTTTGCCACGCCTCCCCCTATTCCCTTTCGATAAGGTTGTCCAGGATCTAAGGAAACTGAATATAAGGATAAAGAATCGAATATATATTCAATATTTTCAAAATAAAACTACTATAAATTTATCATTTACTGATATTTACTAAACTAAAATTATTTATCTATAGTATTTATTACATATTTTTAAAGTTAGTTTGAAAGTATTCGAACTAAATATTTAACATTGCGTAATCTATATTATTTATATATGTAGCTAATCATCACTTATTTCAAAACCTTAATGGATTTCTTGATGGATATTTATTTTTCTCTTTATTTTTGGATTCTTTAAGACTTTTCCCTTAAGAGAATTTCAAATTCGTTGGACTTTTTCTCAAGACCCTAATCTGGTTTCTGGCTTGAATTCTGGTTTTATTTCCGAGCTTCTCCTCGATGCTCCTCGATTTTCGCCTTCCCCACCTCCACTTCCTTACTGGGATGCTCTTGCTTTGGTTTTTATTTGCACGGAAATGTATAATTTTTCCGAGTCAAATGTAAATACTTTTAGCGTATTTTTGTGGATTTCAATGGGTGGCAGCTCGCCTCAGATTTTCTGTTTTCCTTTTTTTTTTTTTTTTGGAAACGGGAGGCGTGGCACATGCAAATGACACGCCTGATGCTGCGTAAATAATTTTAGCGCTCTCTCTTTTGGCATAAAATGCAAAATAAACATTTTATTTCAATGCTGTCTTGCCCTGGCGAAATTCCTTCCCCGAATGTGGGTCAAATGGTGTCCAACAAAAGGCATTTCTATACCGAAGCCAGATGCCGAAAATACAGTTTAATTGTATATATATATCTACATTTATATATCGAATGCGGTTCCACTCAAGTCGGTCGGAAATGTCACGTTTCAAGAGCTCAATTTTGGGTTTTCGCGATATCCAAAAGGAAAGTATCCGGATCCAATTAAATTTCTCGAAAGCCGAAATCTCGATTTGACAATTTATGCATCCTTGTGAGACGTCGGTCGCATATTTATTCCCCAATCGAAGGCTAGACAATGACGCCTGCGGCCCAATAAATAACGCTCCCCTCTGACACAATCGAAATTGGCTGGCAAACAAATTTCGTTGGCCGAGATAAGGTCGAATTTCTCATCGTTATTTTGGAGTCAAGTCGCCGCGGCAAAGGTCAAACACTTAACCCGCGTTGTGGCGACAAAAAAATATTTGACATCAAATTATGGAATGCATGGAAATCTCAGCCATAATCGAAAGCAATCTAGTAGCCATGGGCCCAGACGGAAAATCATTTTTCTGGAAAAAGCGGGGAATATAAAATGTAATCCCTGAGAAAAATTTATAAAAAAATCAAGTCAGATCTAAATAAAATTAGAATATGAGTAAATTGTGGGCAGTTCGCTTTTGTATAAATTGAAAACAAAAAGGCAGAAATACAAGCTTAATTACTTACATCTTAAAAAACACCTTTCACTAGACAAATTGGTGAATTTTCCTTCTCTTTATTGTGTATTGTTTTCACTATTTTACTTATAATATATCTTTTCTCTTTCAATCTCGAATCTAGTACCCTTGAGCTCTAAAACTTCACAGACCAAAATCACTTTGTCTCATTGTACACAGAGACTCACACCGAACAACATAAAATATTTTAAGCAAATCTTAACAGCTAAAAATCATTTCGAAAATTTGGAAAAAATTCAACCAGAAGCTTACACAAATTTAAAGCAAACACATATTTGCAGATTCACAAATAAAACAACCACCAATTATGACCACAAAGAGGGTATCCTTTGACATGATGAACCTGGGACTTCCCGTGCACACCGATCCCTTCGAAGTAGACCGCGGTTCCAGCCAGGAGTCGGTGAGAACTGACAAAGGACCAACTGTATTGTTGGCCGATAACCTGCTCAAGAAGAAGCTGCTCGAGGAGGCCAACAAGCTAAGTTCCGATTTCTTTATAAGGGATCCATCGAGTTCGGATGATTCGGATGACTCTGCCTTTCCGGAGACAATACACGAGCAGGTGCGCCGATTGACCTTCGCCAAGCGAAGGAGATTGCATTACACAGAGTTTGCTACCGTGGAACTGGCCCGGCGGCTGGTCTGCGAGGAATTCGCCTCGGACTCCAGCAGTCTGAAAAGCGAGGACAGCGCCTTCCGGGCGGAGGAACAAGAGGAAGGGTGTCCCGAGTGCTGGACTCGTCCAAGTGAATTCTACCCGTACTTACAGTACGAGCAGCCGACCACAACCACGTCGCAGGGCTCCGACGAAAGCGCTGTCAAGGAGGATCCAGAGCCCGGCTTCGACCCGAGCCATCCTTGTTACCGAAAGTTGGTAGGACAACTTAGTTCGCAGAACACACCGAAACTGGACAACACTCCGGGAGCAACTCAGGTGCCGTCGGAAATCGGTCTGAATCAGGCCAGGGACACCACAACATCGAAATTGTCGCCGGCAGATATCAACAAGGACTTGCAGGAGTCACTGGAGAGGCAATCCCGGGACAGGGGCACCATGTGGGACCGACGAAAGGGAGTCCCGGGAGACAACGTCGAGAATTTGGACCTACAACAGGCACACCAAATTACGGTCTTGTCGCCGCAGCCATCTTCAAAGAGCAACCGTCTCAGCACTCGAAAATCGCTCAAACCGGTCGGATTTCGTTCTATATAATGCTGGGAAAATTCAAATGCTTTTTATCCTTATGGGATTGAGATTATCCTGAAGGAGAGTTTTGTTTAAAACCATTTCAACAGTATTGTTAATGTTGTGGCATCGGTTCAATAAACAAAGGAATATGCAAGCCATTAAAACTCTTATTAATAACTTATTACTTAACTAAAAACTAATACATAATAGACATTACCTCATAGCTTTCAAGGAATATAAATTGTAAGACAAGAACTAACAAACCGGAAGTGCAATTTAAAATCATTGATATTTATCCAAAACCCGTAGTTTGTTTTAACGTTCTAACACATTCTCTCTCATTTTAATCCCTACTATCAAAGTATCCAAACTAATTTAGACACCAAATAACCATAATCGCCTCTGATCTCAAATGACTCCATCTAAGCTTTTCTAGTCCAGCTTAAAAAAAAAAATAGTTTTCTCAACCCAAAGACCGCACAATTATTTGGGGCCATAAAAGACCCAACCCTTATAGACAAGCTTATATATTGGAGACATACAAGGATATGTGTGTGAGGGCATTCAGAAGGGTAACTAAGTGTGCAGCAAGGATAATGACACATAATGGGTTGCCTTTCGTATCCACACAGTGAAGAAGGAAACAGGAAAAGGACGAGAGAGGCGACTTAAGTATTTTTTTACAGTTTTTAAGCTGAATTCCTTTATCGAGTTTAAATTTGTAAGAAATGAAAGCTGATTAGACAGGTACAAGGACTCAAGCAGGATCAACTAGTAGTCAGCTTAAATAATACTGATTACTTAATAAAATTCCTAAATTAAATCAAAACCAATGAATCTAATTACTGTCAAATTTCCTTCATAAAAAATATTCTCCCATTTTTTCACGAACAACAAGTATGCTTTATTTTTAAAGGGTCAAATTTAATTGGCTTTCCTTACATTGATTGCCATTGCAATTAAAGGAACCAAATTTGTATATGACTCCCTGTGACATATTCAATTTCCAATGGCAAAAAGTGCCACAGAGCGCAGCTGAGACAATGTCGAGTCTGGCTAATTTAATGTTCCTTTCGGCCATGAAATGGAAATAAATATCACGTCATACGATCTGCACTGAAAATCCCCGACCGGCTAATGAAGACTTTGTTGTCTGAGCAGGATAAAGCCGTTCCAGAATTTGTCTAGACATTCTTGGTTGCTTGAACCCCGACTTGTGGTTGCAGTCCCAGCTGCCGAGCGTCTCAAGTTCAAAGTCAGAGCGAAGAGATTTCAATCCGTACTTTAGCACATTGTGGGTACTTTTATGACATTTAATTGCCGTTTGCTTTTAGTCCGCACACACAGAGTAAGGCTTTTGGGCACTCGTTGGGCAGGAATACAAGGTTTTGGGGGGTTTAAGTAAATTTTATATTTAATTAAAGAAAGGTTGAAGTATACAGGAAAGTGGTCATCATTTTACCTTTTTGGGATTATCTTAAATATATATTTAAATATATTAATCAGGAGGCTTCTTAAGAAATTAATAACTTTTGGTAGTGATTTATTATTTGATTATAACAAGAATGAAATCAATATTAAAACATTCCACAATTCGCTTTGATAGATAGGTTTATGTATAGTTATCATAAAATTGTAACATTTGACTTATTATTACCCATAACTAAATTTAATCAAGGGTATCTCTTTGTGCTTGAGTTAACCAATTTCCACGTGCGTAATTTTTTTTTGTGTCACACAAAGTGATTGGTCATGCTGACGAATCAAGGCGAGTGGCTTCCAAGTGCCTCGTCCTAATCATCATCCAAACATTGTGGCCAGTCATCGTGACTTATGTCAACCCTATCAAGTGTGTCCTTGTTCGCTTGTTTGTTTGTATGTATTTCTAAGGATACTTGTCATTCATTGTCCAGTGCATTCTACGCGGTTTGCATTGACTTGGAGTTAATGTCCATCGAGGGCAGCATAATTATCAAAGGCAATCCTAATTTCTGGGGATCGATAATCACTAATCAAGTTGTAGTAGAAACCTCAATCAATTAATTAAAAATAATACCTTAATAGTTTCCTTATGCTTTAAACCTTTATTTAAATAAAAATTAAATTAAAATTAGCCCAAGTATATAACCTATAACCTAGACTGATTGATTGATTGATTTCCACTATTCCGTGACACCTATGAGACAGTTTACCCTTTCTGACCAACCGCCATCGAGCGTGAAGCTGTAAAAACGTGGTCTGTCGCCCAAAATTGGAGGTGGAACGCAAAAGGTATCCATAAAATATGACTTTAATCGGGGGAGGGTCACGTGCCGTGAGTGTTGACCCCAGGAGGAAACCGAAAATCATAACTCAATGTCGAGCTAACCAAGTGCAAAGCGCGAAATTAGTTTACACTTGAACCCTGGGCCACCTGTCTCGACGTGGCTCACTTGCATGTTGCCACTGCTTTTCTCGCTGCCTTTTTCCCCGCTTTTCCCCATTTTCCTCATATTTTTCACTCGCTCCTTTGGACTTCTTTTTGCTGCAGTTGCAGTTGCAGTCGCATTCGTGTTCATGCATAAACAAAATGGCTGCTGCAACAACCGGAAACTGACAGCAAACGACATTTGCGATATGCATCATATGTCTCCCACTGTTTCCCCTCTTCTCCCGCCCCGCTCAGCTTTTCTTTTTCGCTGTCATTTTCGGGTGTGCGGGCGGGGACGTGGGCGGAGGGGTGTAGGCGAGTCAGCTACTTGGCATATTTCTGTCGTGTCATTGTTTCTCGTGCGTCTTTTTTGCAGCAGCAGGAGCAGGATCCCCAACTCCTCATGAGCCTGCAACACACTCCTCGCTGCGCTTCCCCCTCGCTGCTGTCTGCGACTGTTAGCCTTGCAGGTGCAATTATGACGGCGCCATCGCATCGGTGTCTCTCACGGAGAACAGGCTGGTGTTTGGGGTGGAAAAATGACAGACAGTGGTGTGTATGTATATGTATATGAGTGTGAGTGTGTGTGGCAGTGTCAGCGACACATAAACATTACATCATCAGGTAAATTTTTGCAACTGTCATAAAATGCCAGGAACAGCAAACAAAAAGTGCCTTACAGGACTCTGTCTTTGAAGTGCTTGAATGCCCTTTAAAATGTTTTGAATATCTAGGATTTGTTTCAATAATTGTTAAATGCATAATTTAAATAGTAAATGCATATTTCAATAAATATTTTCTGAATATTTATGATTTGTTTTAATATTTTTTAATCATAATTAAAATAAATGCTTTGAATAAATGCTTACTTTATTTGTCTGATTATAAATATAATGTTCAGTTATTAAAAACTTGTTTAAATATTTAAAAATACCTAAAATCATCGTAAGTTTCAAATACTTTATTTGATAAACTATTTTTTTATAGAGCATAAAAAGTGCAGACAAAAAGAAGAACATGTTACATGTTGCTGAAAACAAATGAATGCTGAATAAAACAATGACAGCAAGAAGAGCAGAGCACACATATCCTGTTTTAGCTAGGACTAAAGTGAACCCTCTCTTAAAAATAATTCCAAATACTTCTTAACAATTTAGACAAAGATTGAAGTTAATAAATTTAAGTTAGTTAATGGATTGATTGTTTTTGTTCAAAAATTTCTTTTAGATTTCTTTTAGATGCTTTTGATTATATTAAAAGCAACACACCTAAAGGTTATATATTTATTTAAAATACATTGATATTTTTTTTATTATAGTAGATTTAACACTTTAATTTTTTTTTTTTTTTTTAATTGATAAGATAATTTAACTTTAATTTTAGGGATCACTCTACTTATGAAGGATCACAGCTCAGTTGTTCCAATTTCTGTACCGTCTTTTGGCGCTTCCACTGCTGTTGCTGTTGCTGCATTTCCGGCTGCTGCTCCTGCTAAGCCGTCATGCTAAATCCTTAAACCACCGCCCACTAGCCCTACCGCCCGTCGCCATGTCATGGCTCTAATGAGCTGTGTGTGGACCTGTGTGTGTGTGCTGTGTGTGTGTTTGTTGCATTGTTGTTGACGTTTCAGCTGGCATATGATGCTTGTTAGTGAGTTTTTCTCGGAGCTGTTCCTGGCGTTGTTGTCTTTGTTGTGTTGCTTCTTTCGCTGTTATCCTGTGTGTGTGATCCTCCGGTCTGGGTTGAAATATTTTCATGAGTTTTGACAGTAATGTGTCGCAATGTTTGTCCCAATGTCTTTCTTTTTTTTTGCCCCGGCAGCATCGTCATCTAGTAAGTCAGGAAAGAGCAAAAACATGCGAAATGCTGTCATTTTTAGTAACCTTATTTAAACTATTTATATTAACAAATATTTCAGTAATTTTTAGGCATTATTTAACCTAGTTTTATTTATATAAAGAAATATTTTGTTAAATAAGGTTAAATATATTCCGAAAACCCCTGAAATATGTGAAAGCTGGAACATTCTTGCAACACTAGTGGAAGAGAGCTGAGCAGATAGGAGACAGGGACATGTTAGAATCCTCGCTCGTCGCGAGTGTTTAAGCGTTGATTACACTTTCGTGTTTTGGCGTTGCTTGTCACTTGTCTCTTGTCTCTTGTTCCTGTACAAGTTACTCGGCTCCATTGTTTTTCCGGCTGTTGTTGCTCTAGTTGTTGCTAGTAGAGTGTTGTTCATTTGCCACATCTGTCTGCATTTGCATGTTGGTCCTGCACAACGAGACCGTTGACTTCCTCGTCCTCCGAATTTTTTTCTTTATTCAACATGCAGGCGGACATTGCCACATATGAATGTGTGTATGTTTGCATATATAAATATTTAAGTTTTTTTGTACAAATGTTACAATTGAACTGAAACTGTGAATGTTTTATTTGCAGGTTTGGTTAGTGAAAAAAACATAGAAAATAAAACTATTAGAGATCTTCACATAATTAAACAAATAATTAAATTTAATATTAAATTTTTTAATTTTTGCAGTTTCTTTTGTGGGGCAAAATCGTGCATAATTTAATAATTTTCAACTATAACTATATATTGGAAATTAATGAAAATTGCTGGACAGCAGTCCCACCCTTAGCCTGTTCAGAGATTGCAATAAATACATCAGAAAATACATGAATATTTAATATAAATAATTGCATTTCGTATGTGCCAAATTAAAATGAAATGCCATCATCATTTTTGATGGCATGTCAAATGTTGGGCATTAAGTTTTCAACCGAACCCAAATCCCACGACTGGGACTGACTGCCTGACTGACTGGTGGGCCACAAATCTTGCGTCAGCGTCTGGTGTTGATTGCCACAATGGGCATTCGCCAGCCTAGGATTCAGATCCACTCCCACTCACCACTCCACGAGAGAAAGAGTCGTAACAAGCGATATTTCATGTACATGCCATATATCAATGTCACTTTACTTTGGCAAACAGTTTCAGTTAATACACAATCAATGTTCCAATGTGTTATCAATAATAAATTGCTGGCGATTTATCAGTCAATGCAACAAAAACAACAACAGCAACTGCGGCAGCAGTTACTGTATCCACCAGCAAATAGACCCACACTGGCTAAGGTCTTAAGTTACTGGAGGAAAAGCGGAAGGGAAAACGCAGGAAAACCCCCTATGGAGATAGCAAAGGTTAGTTTAATTCAAAGGGAAAAGTACTTGAAAACAATGCTCATTCAAGGCAAAAAAAATTGGGTTTATATGGAAGGAATCTATTTAAGTAATATTCACTTCTTAATTATATACTTTTGTTTATAAAAAAAAATTGATTAATATTTTTACTGATATATTTAAGTAATTAATTATTATATTTCTAGTTCTATTAATTAATTTCCTCCTATCAGCCTGAATTTTATAATTATTTTTCATCAAGATCAGCGTTTTTTAGACTGTTTTAGATTGCCACCTCTTCCGATCCACCTCAGATTCCCATTACACCCCTCGTGGGGTTGTCAAACGATCCAGTCGAGATATCAGACTCTCCTGGGAACCAAAGGAGGGAAAATGGAGGAGCCAAAGGGAACTTTTAAATCTACCCACCCTTGCTCTTAACCGCTGGCCGCACACGAAAGTCAAACATAAATCGCTCCACCATTCCCATTCCTTCTTTTACTCCTCCTCTCTCTCTTGGCTCTCTTTGTAAAAATTATTGCTTTGTGTGTAAGTGCATTGAAAGAAATTAATTTAATATAATATAAAATAAAAAGAGATAATAAAAATAATTATGTTAGTAATTTTTTTAAGTCCAAAATAATTTGTATAAGTTAATGACATTAAAAAAAATATGTCCTTGTTTATATTAAAAACAATATGAAGTAGTTTTAAATTTTATATTTTATATATTATTAATTAAATAATAAAAATAATATAAAAGTTAATAAATATTAAAAATAATATTATAAAAGTTATGACATTTTCTAAAGAAATATCCTTGTTTATTTCACTTTTATTTTAATGACTATAAAAATTCTTTAAAATTATTCTATCTACAAACTTTATTTCCAGTGCCTTTGTCTGTGTTTCTTTCGCTGTGTGCGTGTGCAAGTTATGCGCAGCATGCAAAACTATGCACGTGCTCGACTGAAGTGTATAAATGTGCTGGTGGCGAACCGTCGGTCCCTTGCCAGGCGGCTCCTGCCACGCCCCCCTTTCCACACACACACACACAGCTCGTCCTCGGCAGCCGTTGACTGCTCCACCGCTCCTTCGACAATGCGAGTCATGCGGTGGACTCATATCGGATGACAATTAGGCCCTGGTCATCAATTCCAAGTGCACAAGCGATAAATCTTTGGTAATTTGTATCTGTATGTGTGTGGAGCTCCATCTCGCTCAGAGGGAGAGAACAGGGTAGACTGTGTCTCTGTGTGAGAGAGGGGGAATGTGTGTGTGGGCCATGGCAGGTTAAGTGCCGGCAACTCTGACTAAATGTGGCTAACCAAAAATGGAAATATCCTTCTCGTTGGCGGTCTAATTGAAAATTTTTCCATTTATGGTTTTCTATAAAAATTCGTGATGAGAATAAATTGGAGGTTGAGGGAGAAGGAGAGTTAGTAACCAAGTTAAAGGACTCTACACATGTGGAATTACAGGGATTAATTCAAGGAAAATTCCAAAAAATATAAATAGAGTAGCAAGTTAATAAAATATTAAATTCAAAAATCAATTCAATTCAATTCATTGTAATTTCTGTTAAGTTCTTTCCCATAACAGCAAATAGCAAGTACTAAAGTACTGAAAAGTTTATAATAACATTAAGGATATCAAAATATCCTTTCCAGTCAACAATCTCCACCAAAAATTGAAGTCAATCTAATTTTGTGAATTGCAACATTTGGCATCTCATTCGCATGTTTTATCTGTCTATTTACACACGGCTAGCCACAAGGCTTTAATTTAAATAATTAATTAATTATAATGCTGGCCCCGGCTGAATGACTGCTCCCAACTGAGAGCGGATGTTGGCTAAAAGTTTCTCATTAAACAAATATTTTCACAGCAGTTAAAATTTATGTTGCCAGCTAGACGCAAACACTGGCAAAATATATATATATGCGTATGGAAAATTTATGCGACATTGCGGGGGGGTGGTGTGGAAAAGGAGGGAGTTTCTGCAGCGAGTAGTGCAGTGTAAACAGGAGGCGGGCCGGGGCTTAGGACAAGGACATGCCAAAGGACACACACTAGCACATAATGCAAACATGTGACTTCCGCATGCGGTGCAAACACTTACGCACACTGCACCCTCGCACCCTCGCACCCTCGCCCCCTTGGCCGTGCCCGTTGCATTCATAAAGTTGCTCCCATAGTTGTTAACAACTCGAGCCAGTCTGTGGATGTCCTTGTGTCCTTCCGACCGCTTGTAGCTGGGCTTGTCGGCCAGGATCCTGTCCCTCCTGGGGTGCAGCCAGAAAAGGCCGCCTCGTCCCCTCGCACCCCTTTTGGCAGCGGGTGAGTTTTGGGGTTAAAGCAGCATAATGTGAAATAACTTATTGCCCTTAAAATGTCATTTATGTCAACGGTAAGATAAGTTACGCATACGCACTGTGCGCCCGCACACGAGCACACTCACACACTTCCTTTTGGTCCGTTTTGTCCTGTTTTGTGTTATTCTGTATGCCTGGCAGGCTTCTGACAACAATTAAAGTCAACAGGAAATGTGACACATTTACTTTTGGTAATATAATATTTTCAATTATTTAGCATAAATGCATTACACATCAGTCGCTCCAGACGCAAAGGCTACCTTTCTGATACCCTTTAAGGAAGTCAATATAAAATTGAGATTGGTTATGTTTTAAATATAATTTTTGTGAAAGCAAAAATAATTTTAAAATGTTATATTATTAGGAAGTAAAGTAGATTTCCTGTCTCCAAATATTTAAATAATAATTTATTGAATGTGAACTTAGAAATGTATTAATTGGTATTTAAGTTTAATAAGTAGTAAGAAAGTAGTTTTATTAAAAAAACAAATCCGTATTTAGTGTCTTCCTTTCATAATTAAATCATTTTTAAAGTTGTATAAACCATAAATATCACTTAAGTGTTTTCAGAGTATCTTAAACTTCGAAATTATTTCACTTTACAAAACTCCCTTTAGCTGCGTGTAATTTAACACATGTTTTGTGTTTTACCATTCGAAATATCCTGCGGCATTTTCCAAAAACTAATTAGCTGCCTTGTTACAGCTCCACACACACACACACTCGCATAATAACAAGATTTTCCGTTTTCCTCCAACGCTGACATCCTGCATTTTCGGGCTGTGGCTTCCATTTTCAATGCATTATACAAGCCGTAGTGTGTGAAAGTGTTGTAAAGTGAGTCCTTTGGTTAGGCTTTGATGAGCACACAGAACAATTTCATTCGAGTGTAAGTTTCCAGATGCCATTGAATGACGACGTGCAAAACACTTCAATTCACTTATTTACTTATTCATTGACTGACTTCTTGTTATTTTTTTGTTTGTTGAGTCAATCAATGGTAAATTTATAATATTTTGAGATATTTTGTTCAATTGTAAATAACATGAGTTATTTACTACATGTACTCAAGCTGGTATTCTACACAAATATATAAAATAACAATAAAATGACTTTAAAACCAATAAATTAATTGGCAATATTAAAGACACACATGATTTGACCGTTCTGCTGGCTTAGAAATTCATATGAAACTGGCAATTTAGATACTTATCAACCATTTAACCCAATAGAAATCTAAACACGCAAATCCACACACACTCTCGTTTAAATGGCTATAAAAACAAATGCTACAGAAACTTTGACATATGAAACGAACAGCAGCAAATATCAAAAACTATTTGCCACGCGTTCTGGCCAAAAACCAAAATTTCGGCAAAAGAGAAAAAAAGTAGTAAAACCAAACACATTATACGCAATTAGGTGGAGGCCAAAAGAGGGATTTTGGGTGGTTAGATAGCGGTGTCTAAACACATGTAAAATTCGGACAGGAAGCGGCATTGATAGAGGCAATTAACAGCTCAACACGCCATATTTCCCATATATGAATACGAATATTTATTCCATACATGAAAGAAGAGATAGACTGGGAGAAAAAAAAAGGAATATACATTTTAATAAATATTATTTTCAAGGAGTTTAAAAATAGACAAAGAATAACAATGAATATTTACAAGTGACACAGTGCACTGTTTCCATGGAAACATAATTAAATGTATGATCTTATTGAGATATTTGTAATGTTCATTTTGCTCTGGAAAATATATAATTTATTCATTTATAACACCATATATTTTTCTCAGTGCAAAAATAAACGGAGGATAGAGAAAAGGTAGGCCAAAACAAATACCAAAAATTTGGACACATAATTAAAAATACAAAAGCATAAAGCGAGAGAAGCGAGAGGAAGCGACCAGCTAATGGCTGTCGATGGCGATTAATTTATTGTTATTGCTTAGGTAAACAAAAGGAGGCACCAGAATCGAAATTGGAGACCTCTGGGGGGGGGGGGGGGGGCNGGGGGGGGGGGGGAGGCTCAAAGAAGGAGCAAAAAGGAGCCATATTATTAGTAAACCAAATGCGTAGCCATAAATTACCACTCAGCGAGATGCCCGAATGAATCTTGAGAGCAAAAACTTGCACTACAAAGGCAGATATGTAATGAAAATGCCGCATGCCTGACAGGACTGGAGCTGGGGCTGAAGCTAAAGCTGGGCATAAGGACAGGACAAGTCCTTGGAGGTGGGGATGGTTTAACCATGGATTGGTCAGACGTGCGTGGCCGCGCCCAAGGAAATGCTCACAAATTTGCGCTTTGAATTGATCGTGCGCTCGCATATTTTATTTGGTCAGCATCCTCATTCCCCATTTCAATCAGCGCCGGAAAAGGCCCCTTCCCAGGACTTTCCGTTTCCCTTGGTTTTTCTGAAATTGGAGGAGTTGCTCAAGCTAAATAACAAAAATATTTTCAGGCTTAAAGACAAGACCTTAAATGTATTTTTAAATATAATAATTATAATATTTATTTATTTATTATTTCTTTGCTTAAAGTAGTTTGTTAAAAGTAGTTTCTGTTTTAAAAAAAGAAAACCAACAATTGCCCTAAAAGCTGGCTTTTAATTTCCCCCTTCGGAAAAGCCATCTATTTTCCTAGCTTATTTCAATTACTCAGGAGCGGGTGAAAGCGTGTTTGTGTGTGTGTTCTGAAGGTGTTTTAATTAATTAGCTTTTTGTTTTTACTTTGGCACTCTCTTGGCGTTGCTTCTCCTCTGGCATTTTCTGTCTCATTTCCACAACTTCGATTGCGTTTTTACGACAATGCGCGACTAATTTGTGTAAATTAAATTTATCGACCAGAAAATGCCACACAGCAGCCCAGTGAGTTCAGCCGAACTTCCCCCTGGAATTTCCACCTACCCCTTTTTTGCGGCGCATACTCTCTTAAATTAATCATACGCAGTGGGGTACGAACGCAATGCAGCTGAAATTTGGGTCAGTTTCCTTCTTCGCTTCGGCTTCGATTTCGTTTTTGGTTTTTCGTCTTCTCTCTCCTCTTTTCCCCTCACCTTGTTTTGTTGTTTTCGCTGCTGTTTTCGATTTCGATTTGGCTGCGTTAAGCATACGCAATGTGGTGCGGCTGCAATTGAAGCTGACCTGTGCTCATCATGTGCCACCACGCCCACGGAGGAGCTAGCTCCCCTCTCACCCCACCCTAGATGTAGCCTTTAATGGCCCAAACCGTAAACAGGCAACATTTCGAAATGGCCTGCCAAGTGCCCAGTAAAGCCAAACTTCTTTTTGTTCTCACCTTTTGCTGGGCTTGGGCGCCTGCCATTACCCATGCCCCTGCCCCCGTCCCCTTTATTACCCCTAGACACTCATGCACTTTCATTAAGTTTAATTAAATTCTCACTTTGTAAATGTCAATGCAGAAAAACACACACAACTACGGCCGAAGGACGATCCACATGCCAATGGAAGGAAGAGTGCCAGGGAAATGGGAACGAATTGGTGATTTCGTGGAATTTTTATATTTTTATTTTATTTAAGAACTGAAATTATAAATAAGCTTCAGTAAAATTAACAAGAACTACGAATTGGTGACTTCGTAAAAACCTCTAAATATAGGTTAAAATATAAAATAGTAATATTATGTGAAATATTTTTAAGTGATGCAATTTTTCAAATTAATTAATTGAATAATTAAATAAATTCATATACTAAAACCCTCTAGGAAAATATTTAATAATAATATAAGGAATACGTTACAAATTATTCTTGTGTTTTAAAACACCAAAACTCATAAAAATGTTATGTGTTTTTATATTTAAACTTTTTTATCTGACATAAATTCATGAATTCACCTTTTTAAGCATATAAATAAATCACAACTATATACTTTTATTTTATTTATACCTTAATATTTCACCTTAATTTGATTTAAAATTCGATCATACCCTATATACCTTTGATACCCTGTTCTGGAACTCTGCGACAAGCTGAGCGAATTTATAGCCCTCGAGCATGGCGACAAAAATCTTTCGCCAAGCAGGCACAAATAACAACACGTTGTGGATTTTTTTTCAGTTTTCGTAGCGCCGCACTGTTTTTTTTTTGTTTTTTTTTTTATTCTTATTTTTTTTGTGCTTTATTTTCGGTTCATTTTGCAGACATTGTTGGCTTTTAATTTGGCCAGCACGCAAAGGCAACAAAAGGTAACGGCTTATTATGCAACAAAACTTTTCTATTTCTTTTGGCACTTCTCTCGCTTATTCTCCGCTCGTTCCTCGTTCGCTTTATTAATTTTTGCGTATTTTTCATGGGAAATTTCGCAGGCAGCCAAAGCCAAATAAATTCAAGTCAAAAATTCTGCCATAAACTTAACCATAAATAATTCAAAATAAACTTGAGCGCGGTGTGAGCGCGGCTCTATATGGATGTGTGTGTGTGTGTGTGTGTGTGTGCCTGAGTATATTCGTGCTAGGATATTAACCCCAAATGCGCTTGGCACTTGTCGGCCTGCCTCAAGCTGTTTTTTCCCGTCCCTTGTTTCCTCCCTTCTTTTTTTTTAAGTGTTTTCCTTAAGCGCCATAATCAGGCGCAGCGAGTAAAAGAAAGAATGGAGGAGAGGGAAAGAAAGCAAGAGGGAGGAGAGAGAAAAGAGAGAGCGGAGTAGAGAACACGCAAATATGCAAATATATGTGCCACATTCATGTGTGTGAGTCCTGGAGTTTCGAGTGTATGTGTGAGTGTGGGGATATAAAATTTAGTGGAATGCTTGTGCTTCTTCTGTGTTTTTCTGGTTCCGCTTCTGCTGCTCCTTAAGCCGCTTAGAAGGCCGCCAAGGGGCTAAGCAAACAACAAGCATCGACTACTCGCTGGATACCCTGTAATTCGGAGAGCAATGAGGAGTTAAGGCTAGGTAGAAGGCTTAAGAACTATATATTTTATATTTTAATATTTATTTTTTAAGAAAATTAGTTTGGTTTCATTGCGCTTTCTATTTATTTAAAAATACAAATATTTAAAACTATTTTATTCTAATTTATTTATTTTTTTATTTCTTTTCTTTTATTTGTAGTAATATTTTTCTAATTTTTAAAGGGCATCCATTATTCGTAACACTCTCATATACCATGACTCTCCTTGTACTTCTTGCTTAGCCGGCTGGTTGATGTGCTCACTGCTTTCATTTTTTGTTTGGTTTCTGTTTGGTGTATTGTACTCAGTGTTGTATTTTTGGCCTATGCATGTTTAAAATTTTATGTTTGCCAATGTGTTTGGCATAAATGCGCGCCTCCGAGTCCTGGCCTGGCCTTATGCGAGAGTGTATGTGTGTGCGTCTTGTTGTCTAGGCAAATGCTCGGCACCATGTGGCATGCGGCAACATGCGCCTTGCATATAAATTTCAAGCCAGCCGCCGCCTGACAAATCTTCCCCTTTAAATTCTTTAACTTCTTTTTGCTTCTTTAATTTATTTTGATTTTGCTTTCTTTTCCTTTCACCCAATTTGGCCTACATTGATTTGGCCTTAAAGTGGTTGTAATTAAATTAATTAAGTTCGGTCACGGGCTTTGATCTCGCTCGAATGATTATGATTATGACCTGCCCACCCGAATAATACCTCAGAACTGTCAACGCATTCTGACCGGCAAATGCCCGAATTATGATGTCAACTTTGGAGTCAACAGAGACATGTGTATATACAGTATACCACCCACTCGGAAAACCCACTGAGCCACCCACACACACGTTCATTAATCATTACCAAAAAGCTGGGAAATGTCGCTCGTCGCTGCCTTGCCGCTAACAAATTTTTGTTTCGTTTCGTATAATTGTCATGCATGCGGCATAAGTATCTAAGAAAGGAGACAGGACGAAAAAATTATATTTCATTTCGTGTTAAATAGCGCATAAATACTTTTATTACGTGTGTAGGTGTGTGTGCGGTGTTAGTTTTTGATGAGGCCAGTGACCCATATGAGATTCGCATTGCGTTGATATTTTCCAAGAAAAGAGCCACCTTCGTGAGTTGACTTTGCGATTTATAAGTCACGCATTTGTAAATTAACAAAAAAAAAGGGGTAGCAATTACAGGAGGAATAAATTAATTGATAGAAACTAAATAATATTTGTTGGTATTATTTTATAGTGGAGGAAAAAACACTCTTAAATCAAGGTAAAGATAAAATAAAAATAAACTATATATTTTTTCAGCTAATATTTTTTGCGAAACCTTTCTAGGTCTTTTATGAAGTGCGTGCTACCTTCCAAATACCTATAAAGTCAAGAGTCCTTGAATTATAGATCATTTTCTAACGGAGTTTCGCAATTTCAAAAATTAATTGGAACATAAAAAATATGTAATTTTAAATCAAATTAGTTTTTAATAATTTTAGTTTTATATTTTAAAGAGAAGTTCGAAGCTTAATTCGATTACTTAACAATATTTAATATTGAGTTTGCATGTTTATTATATATTAACAAATATATTTATTTTTGTATTAAAATTCCCTCTCAAAAGTATATATTTTGATTGCATTTCCAACTATTTGGTTTTATCAAATAGAGTCCCTTAATTGGCCGGGTTTGTTTAAATTATTTGCTGTCCATAACCGCCATTTGAGCCATCCTCGAATTGGCTCAAACGACGCTGAAATCGGGACTGAAGACAGGTCGAAGTTCAAAAGCCGAAACAAGTCGTCCAAAGGAGAGAAGCCTTTCAAAACGAGAGCAAAGCCGAAAATGAAAAAGAAAGAGAGCAGGACTTTTCTCTCCAACTTGCTCTCTTATTGCTCTCAGCAAGCTTTTATTTGGTATTGAAACAGCGGCGAGTTGAGACAAGCGGTATTGAAACGCAGCTTGGTTCAAATTATCGCGGCTTTCCTTGAATTATGGCGTTACCGAAAAACCAACTTGAATTACTTTTCTTTTTGTGCACAGAAAAATGTAAATGAACTATTAAGTTTCATGAAATATATATGTTAGTTAATAAATTATATTATATTAATTTATAAAATATATTATTATATAAATAATAATAATAATAAAATAAATTTTATTATTATAATAAATTAATTAACTTATTCATAATCTATTAACGAGGAATAGCCTCTAAACTCTTTAATGTTATGGTTCACTACAAAATATATATAACGCAGTTTTTTTCTAAAATGTCAAAAATATCTTTTGCAAATTATAATATAAATACTTTTTAATAATATTCAATTCATTTTCCCAGCTTAAAAAAAAGAAAACATAGCTTTTCTAACGGAAAATTAATTAATTTAAATATAAATAAGCATTAAACACAAATTCAATATTAATATTAAATGAAAAATAGATATTATTTATTTATTCCTTATAAATTATTTTGCTTGAAATTTTATTTTTTATAGTTTTAAAATTTATTAGCTACATATTTCTCTCTGTGTATTGTGGCCCGGCAGGTGACCAAGTTTTGTCAGTTTTTCTCTTTTTTTTTGCAAGGGGCTCAGAAATATATTCACTTAATGCACGCCCGTGTCCGTTTTGCTTGATGCGCCACGTTCTCAGTTGGCTGCCCCACAAGGCCCCCGCCCAAACTTTATATATATATATTTTTTTTTTTTTTGCAGTGCAGCATATTTGTGTTTGTGTGTGTGTGTGTGCTCTGACGGTACCGTTAACGCGTGACTTCGAGTGCCCTTAATGCTGTAAATGAATATTTAATGTTAAAAGCACTTGTCGAAAATGCAGCAGTAACGATGCCAGCCGTAGTAGCCTCAGCAGTAGGACCAACAACTGCAGCCCGGTTTGGTTAACAGGAAAAAGGGGGAAAACTGCGGGAGAAAAACGGGCGAAAACAGGAGGAAAACGAGGCAAAACAGTGGGGAGAGAGAGAGAGAGAGAGCGGGCGGTAGGAGAGGTACTTGTGTGCCGCTTCACTTAACGAGCAAGTTGATTTTAAATTGTTTTTGCAATTGGAGCATGCGATTAAATATAAATAGTTGCAGTCCAGTCCGGACCAACTTTAAGGGCCCCCTTTTGCAAATTAGCCCCAACTTTAACTGGCTATATCTTTGGCTGTCTCTTGGCCTTCTGCAGGCCTTTTCCCCGCCGCTTTTCTCCCTCTCCAGCTGACATAAATAATGTTGGGTAGGCACTATTTTGTGTCTTGAGAACGCTGGGCACACTGGAGGAAAATTATATGGATTGTTATCTAAATTTCAGTCGTAACTTTAGTAATTTGCATCGGATTTTTAAAAATTATTTTTAGATAATATAAGTCTTTCGTTTTTTTAACAAATTTAATATTATTCTACCAAATTAAAATATAGTTTGAGATATTATAAAAATATTTTCTGTAATATTTCTAAGTTTCAATTCATTTATTTTGTTTTAAAATTAACTCAAATTAGATAAAGCAAAAGGGAAAAATATAATACAAAAAAATAATAATAATACATTTTTTAAGGATCGATTGAAGAAACCTATTTTTTTTTTGACAAAATCTTCCCTTGTTTTGGATAATGAAAGGACATTTCTTTAACTCCTAGTGTACTTCTCCCACTTAACGCTGTCTGAGACAAATGTTTATAAACCGCTTAATTATTCACTTGGCCTTTTTACACCCACTCTCTTTCCCCCCCGAACATTTCCACCCCATTTTGCACCCCTCCTCGAGGAGCTCCTTTTCATACTTTTGCCTTGTCCTGGGCGGTGCGTGAGTCAGTTGCCGTCTTGGGTTGCGTCCTGGCACGCAAAACAAATTGACACAAAGGCTCAGATTTTGCGGTGTTAAGTCGAGGCCGCATAAATCACGGAACTCTCGGGCTCACTGCCTGCTTATTCTTCTCCTTAAGCAGTTCTGCTCTATATTTCATAATTTCCTCAGACTCCTCGTCCATGTCTTTTTTCGGCTAATGAAAAATTCGCAGTGCTGAAAGGGCACTCATTTGGGTCCATATAAATAAAGCTAAGGCGAAATTAGCAGGGAAGGGACTACTACTGAGGGGAAAAGAGAATTCCCATAGGGGGAGGGAGGAAAGGGTGCTGGCTAAGCGTGTGCCATTAAACTTATCAGTTTGTCTTGGGTTTATTCAGGGCAATGATAACGCTCACTGCTCAGCGCAAAAGTAGGCTATGAAAATTTTATAGAAACATAAATGGTCGTTGGGGGAAGATTTCTGCTAATGCTCTCAGTTTTGCTGGTTGTTAATTTTTTAAGATAATTTTTAGATATTTTATTCCTTGAAATATTTGCTTATATATAACACTACAAAAATAGTTGTTAAGAACGTTTAAAAATGTAAAATACTATTTCAAATTTGAATTTAGCTTAAAATATTTCCCTCTTTCTTTCTCTATGTGCTCTAAGCTATCCCGTTTCACATACAATTGTGTCACTGCACATCCCTTTCCTCTGCCTTCACAACAATCTCAGCACTTGAAGGGTGCTGCTCTCGTCCCAGAGGTCCTTCACATCATAACGGCTCCCATGCTCGACGGCAAATTGACCCGATTCGCAATTGTAAATGCAACACGCACGCGGCCAATTGGCAGCATGTCAACTCGACGAGTGAGCTCAGTTAAACTCAAGCAAGAGTTAAAATTTATATGTTACAGCTAAGGAAAAATACACCTGATAAGGCAACAATCTTAGATAAAGATTATTATAATGCCTATATACTTTATAGAATAGATTTAAATTACTCGCAATATTATTACGTAGAAATAAAATGCTTTTATTTACTTGAATGATGGTATTAACTTGATTATGCAATTATATGCCATTATTACATATCTTGTATATAAAAATCTGTGGAGAAATATACATATCATAAATTTCCTAATTTATTTTAAAGCTCTCATTCCATATTCCACTAACTTTTATAACTACCAAACAATAAAAACATTCCCTTTCCTAAGCTTTCCTTTTTACAAGTACATATTTTCCTTTTCTAAAAAAAACACGTATTAAAATTGAGAGAAAAAGACGTGTGCAAGTTCGTAGGTAGTATTTGTGAGATGTTTGCCTCAGAGTGCGACGACATCCAGTCTGTCATTGTGTGGTAGACTAAATATAAACTGCACTTCAAATGATGGGGCAACTTCAGTCTCCATCTGCGTCTGCATCGTTCGTGGGTGCGTCCCATTTTGCCCCGCTGTCAGCGCAATTGCTGTCATTGCACTTAACGCACTTGCGCCCATTCAGGGGCGGCAGAGAGTGCTGGAGAGCAGCAGGGCGGGAAGTGAAAGTGGGGGACACACACAGCCACCTAATACTCACACTCATACTCATACTCATACTCATACTCAACCAGCAACCAGAAACCAGCAGCAACTGGCTGCAATTATGGCGTCTCAATGCGTTTTGTGCGTGGCTTTGGCAGTTAGCCTGGGAGCCTGCTGTTGCATATTTTCAGCGCCAGTCGGAGACAGAGTGAAAAATATACACAGAGAGAAAATAGATTTAAAATTTTTAATTAATGCTGAAATAAAAATTGTAGTGATTTTGAAAAATAATAATAACTATTATGTATTTATAATAAAATAGTTATTAATATTATGTTGAATATAAAAACTTTTGGATTTTCAAACAAGAAGGTGTCCAAAAATATTATTATGTTAATAAATAATAACTAACTGATTATTTTATTTTTATTTTTTTATTTTATATATTATTTTTTAATTTATTATATTATTATTTTTTCTAATTTTCCATTTTTTTTCAATGCACTGGGTTCGAGAGAAAGGGTTTGTGAGAGAGGGCTAAGCAGGCGGGAGACTGGCGCAGGGACAGTGCACTATGGGGAATTTGCCCATTTTTGTGGTATTAATTAATAACTTGTAAACTAAATAAGATTTTTGGAAACGGTTTTTTTTATTATGACTATAGACACCGTTAGAAATATTTTTTGGGCGTGGGCGTGGTTCCGCCCACCCAAATTTTTTTTTTTTTATTTTTTAAGTTGACCGGCAATAATGCAATGATTCAATGCAATGAATATGATTGGAAAACAATTGAAAATTACAAATTTGCTTAGTTTTTAAGCTCTTTGGCATGCGAAACGGTAATATCCTCATAAAATTAATCGAGGACTTCAAATTTTCATGGTAAGAGGCTTATAACTTTTGTGGCAAGGGCCTGATGTTTATGCTTTCGAATTTTCTTCATAAGGTTTGTTGAAAAAATAACAGGATCTGATAAATCTAATGCTCTATTGAAAACATCCGTGAAATTATTGAATCTTCTATGCTGACGTGCCTGATGCAGTTTATTTGCCTTATATAGTATGTTTTATTGCGTGCTTCTAACGCTTCTTGGTCATAATAGCCGACCGGAGGTATATTGCTTTATTTATTTTCCAATTATTGTTTCTCAATAACATTGATTTTGCCAATATAAAGTTTTAATGGTAGCATCCGATAGTTTTGCTTATTTTTAAAATGTTTTTTGGTCCCATTGCCTATTTTTTTATTTAATTTTTAAATTTAGGCAAAAATAACGTTTTTTACCAACAAAATAGGTTAAATGCTATAAGAAATTTATGATTTTATTTAACTTGTTCGAAATTATTCGATTTTTTGTTCTTGATAGGAGTTGTCCGGCTTTTTGCGCCATATTTCAAACAGTCCAGCGTTAGAAAACTCGAATATACCTGTAGAAAAATCGAATTTACTCAGATTGTGCGCATTTGTGCACATTAAGACAAATTGCCGTTTATTCAGAATTAATGGCTCTACGAAATGCTTTTGGACTGACACCTAAACATCGATATATATTTTTTGTAGGTCTCTGTGAAATTAAATTTTCTTTCCGAAAAATTACCTTGAAGAACAATTAGGAAAATCGCCAAAATATTAGGAAGACATGCACAGATCAAAATATAAGTACACACAACACATAATACAAACATGTAAGATTGGTGTCAATCAAAAATTGGATCAAAAACTTGTTTGACTTTTGAGTTTTGCACTTTTAAAGTCACCCAACAAAAAATGCCTATTTTCCAGCGTGTGCTTTTTGGCTGCAACAGCTGACTTTAACAGTCTGTAAACTTAACAGTGGTCTGTTAATTAACATTTCTGGCACTGAACTTTACAGAGCCATATATTTATAAGATATTTGCATAAAAAAAACACAAATTTTAAAAGATCGATAAAATGACTAAATACCACGAAATCGGGCAAATTCCCCATAGTGCAGTGGCGGACAAAAGCGTTTTGCCCAGACACAAAAGCTTTGAATGCCCACGGGGCAGCCATTAGCCTAATAACGCCATGCACCAACACACATGCAGACGCACGCCCACGCACACCAGCACACAAGCATGGAGATGACTCTCGCACACACTTTACAGTGGGAACAGAATTGAGAAAAAGTAACAATAAAAAAGTAAGTTTTATAAAGATAGCAAATGTTAATATTTACATGCCAAAATTTAATTTGGAATTTAGTAAAATAATTAATATTTAATTGTACATATATCTTATAAATTACTTTGATATTAATTATAATTTTTTAAACGAATACTCTCTCTTATTAATTTATAGTTAAAATTACCTCAAATACACATCCCTTGTGACACAGTGCAATATTTGAGCCGAGTTGACATGACCAGGACTACCTCCCGACACTACATCGCCATTGTTTCTCAGCTGCTGTCACGTGTGCAGCTCGGCCACAACAACAACAACAGCAGCAGCAGCGGCGGCTGCAACACTGCCACAATAGTTGCAACAAGAGGGAAAAGGGCGGGAGGGGCGGACAAAGTTGACAGAGGGAGACAGACAGACAGACAGATGGAGGGACAGACAGCGTGATGAACGTCGCCTCAGCTTCGTTACAATTATCATAAATAATAGCCAAGTGGTCGCTTGCTGTCGTTGTTCTCGTTATTCCCTTTGTTGCCACTGTTGAAGAGTGGAAATATATTTTTCACTTTTCATTTCTAATTATGACGCCGGGGACATGCCCCAAATGCCACAAACAAAATGTTTTATACTCTGTGGCCACATAGAGTGAAAGGTGCGTTAAATTTGTGAAATAGATACATATTTACGATAATTACTGTTGATAGTCCTTGTGTTTTTTGGGGGGAATGGTCAGCAATTCAAACTGTGTTTAAATTGAAAAACAGTATGAATAGCACTTGCTAAAAATATATATAAGAGGTTGAAAAGGGGAATTAAATATATAAGAGCTTATTTATGAAAGTAATTACTAAATAGAGGTACTTGCTATCATAATTTTTGGAAGACAAGGAACCTTAGGTCCTTTTGATTTTTATAATGTTATGAATATGCAGAGGTAATTTTATTCAATTTATTTTTAGTTGAATAAAATGTACTTGTTTAAATATTAAGGGACTTACTTTATATTTATTTAAAGCAATTAAAATACAAAATTACTTTTGCCTGATAATTCTTGGTCAGCTAAAAGAAGAATTACAGCTCCAAAGCCTGCAACAAATTCTGCAATATTTTAGTTTAAACCTTCAATAAATTTTAAGACTTGGGAATATCTTGGCCCCCAGTTTCATTTTATTGATACTTCTATCGACTTGAACCCTTCCGCCTTTTACCAATTTCGATTTAGCTGTGCCCCAAGCTTAAAGTTATATATACTTTTGTTGCTCCGCCCAGAAATTGTTACTTGAAAGTCGTGCGAATAAAAAATAAATCTCTGGTCGTTGTCAAACTCCTTTTTGAAGAGTCGCCCCGCAGCAGTCAAAGGCTTTACTGCCGTTTTCCTACCCCCTCCCCCCGGAAAACACCCCAAGTGTGCTCCCCGCACATTCCTCAAAATGTGTGCGGCAACGTATGGTGGAAGCATTTTGTGGCATTCCGTTGCTGATGCAGTAACAGCAGCTTACGTTACGTATACGCAACGTCTGAGGTTTGGCAATAAAATTGCACATTGTTGTCCTTCGGTGTGTTGTTGTTGTTGCTGCTGCTGCTGGAAATTCCAACCATTGCTAGATTTATATGTTCCAGCCCGCTTAAGTGGTAGTCAGACATTGGTTTTAGGACCCCATTCCCCTGCTTATTTTGTCCCCGGGATAAGACGACTTTATAAGTCTAGACGAGATGTGGAGTTGGGTGAGCGTTCGGTTGACATTCAAATGCCGAGTTAAATTTCCAGCCAGCTGCCGAGATTTATGCGGGTTGGCAGTTTCTACAGGAAAAAAGTAAACCAAGAGGAATCGCATTCTCAAACCCCATCCAGGGTCAAGCATTTCTGGGGCTGCATAGTTTTTCGGCAAACTTTTGGCCAACATTTCCTACACAGCAAAATTTTGCTGTCTTGCGTTATATATATTTATATATATTTCTTTTTGGCCAGATTATTGAGCAAGTTTTCTGGTATTTTGAGCACAACTTATGGTGCAAAAATTGAATTGAATTGGGTACTCAGGCAGAGGCAGAGGCCCAGGAGCTGAACCAGGAACAGGAACTGAAACAGGACCCAACCGGAGTTTCTCGTGCCAACTTCCTACTACGAGCTGCAAAAGAGGGAAACGAGGAAGTCGCAGACCGTGCGAACGAAAACTTTTCTGCTTTTACACTCAACTTCCTTTTCCACACACAAAATTTGTTTAATTAAAATTTTTGTGCAAAATCTGTAAATTGTTTTTGGTTCGTTTCGTTTGCTCATCGCCTTTCCCCCCTTTTTCAGCTTTCCTTTTTCGTTTTCGTTACCCAAAAAATAGTTTTGACAACACACAAAATTATTACGGCCAACTATGAAAATTGTTTAAGTATTACGTAAGGATGAAGGACCAAATTTAAGGAAATGGAGCCGTTGAAGGAACTGTTGCAATAACTTTTTATATGCGCAAAATGCAACTTTCTTTTGCAACATATTTAAAAATACAAAAATTGGTAATTGGACTCACTTTTGAAATTATTTTTTCAACATTTTTATTAGGGAAATAAATTCAAGATGATCAAAAAATTCTCTTTATTTATTGCCAACATAATTGACGGATAATTTGTTACGTTAAACACAACAAGAATTTAATTTGAACCATCTGCTTTTCCGTTAAAGCCAATATCCGAATACCTTTCATCATCAATTATTCACTAATGCACGCATAATATAGTTGTATAATTGTGACACGAACTGCCAACACTTTTCGCTATTATTTCCCCTCTAATCCCAAAATGCCAAAGAGAATCCATCAATTTATCATGCGCAAAAGGGGGGGAAAACCTAGAGTACGGAGGTGTGGAAACTATCCGCAAAATTCCCCCAAACAGCGGCGACGCACAAAATTATTCAAGTCAATGAACAATTTAATTTATCATTAATATAAAATCCGACAAAAGCGGCGATCGAGGGGGGAATGCGGCAGAGTGTCGCCTTGGCGTGCTGCCATCGCATGGCACTTGAGCTAATCTCATATATCATCATCGCTGGGATCTGCTAACGAATGACAGGAAACCGAACCGAACCACAGCGACCGGAGCTGAACCAGGGGAAGACCTGACCCCGGGACTCGCCATCCCTTTCTCTCTCACACTCTATCTCTCTATCTCTCTCTTTATCTCTCTGGCTCGTCGAACAATTTTTCTAATATGTTTGATTTTACTTTCAAATGGGCGAACTCTGCTGTCGCCATCTCTGGCCGCCAATCCCCGTGGCCAGCCATAATTCTGCCAGGAAACTTGCTGGCATCAGCAGGAGGACCAACAATGCAGAGAGAGAAAATGTGTGTAATATAAAAAATATTTATGAAATGTGATTATAATCAATTTTACTACATTTGTAATATAATATAAAAATAATTTTAATATGAATCATTACATATTTGTTTGTATTATTTAATAAATTGTATTAAGATTGAGATTGAAAATCTTTTTACTATCAAAATTGTTGAAGTATCTCTAATTTATTATTATTTTAATATAATAGCGTAATGTTTTTAATTTATATATGTCTTTTAATGTGAAAAATAACATATTTAATGTAGTACGTTTACTGTAGATTTTTTAGCATCAAAATCAGAATCAGAATATAAAGATATCTTTACTTTTTAGATATTTATTTACAGAGTATTCTTGCTATAATCTATAATATTATTAACATTAAAATAATTAAAAAAACAAAATAATAAAATAACATAATAATATAAAATATATATTATTTTTCCCTCTCTGCAAAAGCAGCAACAGCAGCAGAATAGCCAGCCAGAAGTCTGACCATTAATACTCAATTGGCTGTGCTTCCCGTGTGGATTGTGGTCGTGGCTGTAACCCTCATCCCCTTCCCAACTGCCAACTGCCCCCAATCTCCGGCTCCTTCCTCCCTTTCTCCCCTATATCTATTCTGTGGGACACTCTACTGCGTTGGCTGCCGTCGTCATCTTTGTCGTCTTGTGCTGACACTTGAATTGAATCGAAATTGGTTATTAGCAATTCTTACGAGAATCCCAACCAACGACCGACCGATGGGGGAGGGAAACTGTGTAAGGTAGTGAGGCCAAAAAGATTGAGACCGACATTTGCTGGCTGGTTTTCCTGCTTTCTGCTTTCCTGCTTGGCCGCATTACTTGAAAAGCGAATATGTTTGAAAAAATGAAAATTGGCAAAGATGTTGGAAAAGGTGTACTGAATGGCTGAGACTAGATCAAGACCATTTATAAAGGTAACAAGGAGGACAAAATTTAATGAGGTTAAATCTACAAAAAAAGTAACTATATTTCTTTTTAAGAGAGAAGTCTTTGAAGTATTACTGCGACGTAGTATAGGTGTAGAGTAAAGTTATTAACAAAATTAAATTAACTTAAATTAAATTTAGTTTAAGAAGATTTCTTCCACTTTAAGTACATTTTTCATTAAGTTATTTGAAATAAGTATTGTTTTAATTATAACTAATTTAATTAAAAATTTTTCAAACATACTTGAAATAATTTATTATATTCACGATCTATTAAGGAATTTCATAGACCGAATCTGTATAAGTTAAAAAATCCTATCCAAAACCATAGAAAACCCCACGAAAAAGTACTCTATATGAACCCATGGATAACATTTTTTTTACCAAGATTGCAAGAATATAAATACATAGTTGGATGTACATGTGCGGACGGATGTGCTACGCAATATTTATTCACCGCCTCATTTTTTATGGCCGCAAGTTGACGGCGACTGGCGAACAAAGCCTGCCAAAGGCAAGTCAACTTCTGCCAGTTTGATAGCCGCTCCGTGTCAATGCAAACAATGCACTGGATAACACGGAGCGGGGTGTGGCCGGAAAGTGGGCGGAGATCGGGAACGAGGGACGGAGACGGGTACGGGGGGCTAGGGACAGGATAACAGGAAGCGTCGAACAGAGAGCGGACATATCAATGGTTATTTTGGGGGCAAAATGAAATCGTTTTTGTGTGTATATAAAGACAAGTGAGGTCAAGAAAATAGGAGAAATATTGCTGGAAATTATTTGAATTTATGAACAAGAAATTTAAGCTTTTAAACTCCTTTTAGCTTATAAAAATATTGTTATTTAATTCAAATTAAAGGTATAAATAAGAAGAAAATATAGTTACTTATAAATGGTATTTAGAAACTGAAGTAAGTTTTGATTCAAATGATTTTGTTTCTACTTTTGCTTCTGAACTAATACTTGTAGAATCGCATATTAAAGTATTGACTATATTTTTCTAAGTCTTTCACTTTTGATTCTATTTCCCTGTCAAATCCTGTATGTTATGTGTGCCAGTTGCGTTTCCGTGGAATGGCAGCAATGTTTACGATTCGATCGCATTCGCACACGATTTTGATTTTGATTTGTTTGCAGAAAACTCGCTGCCGAGCGGGAAAGAGTGCATTCGCTTGGAATATCTAAGCTTCTGCGTTCCCAGTTCCAGTTGCACAGCTAGAGCTCCGGCTTCTGGCTCCGGCTCTGGCTCTGGTACCGGCTCGGGCTTCTGGCTCAGTGGATTCCTGCTGATGCTCGCACAAAAGCCAGCTACGAATCGCAATGCTTTATGCATAAATAAACAAATCACTGAAATCAAAAACATTGAAAATGACTTCAAAACTCAGCTCAATGTGCAACCAAGGACGAGTATGCGTTTCCATACGCATTTCGGACATGTTTGCTCAACGTTTTTCCGCTCGTATTTATTTTTGAGGGTTTTTCACTTCCGGTTTGGGGTTTTATATGGAAGGAGGTTGCTTTGAAGTGTACAGTTTTTTTAGGGAATTAATAGTTATTTATATGAAGGCTAGAAACTAAACACTTTTCGAGAGAAAATGCTTAGATATAGTTCGTTTTCTTCAGGTCTTCCTTATACATTTTAAATGTTTAAAAACAATTAAACACATTTTACAGCCAACAGACGTCACAAGGCTATCAGTTTTGGCCAAAGGCTGCAGTCTGTCTGTAATCGGAAACTCACGTTAATGACTTTCACTGTTGCCAAAGCCAAATGAAGGTTACGCTCTAACCTCCCAGTTATTACTCCCATTACCCAAAATACCCGTATGTATTCATGCATATTCATGGGGCCAACACACACATACGGCCGGCCTAAATGAAGTTGGCCCAATCATCATCCAATTAGAACTGCAAAATTATACTAATTACAACTTTGAAATTAGAAATATGCAAATCGCAGACGTTGTGTCTGGAGCGAGAGAAGTTTGGCCTGATTAAAAATTTCATCTGAGACGTATAATTCTATACTGTATGCGAAAAGTATGTGTACATGTCCGTGAGAGCTGCATACATTTGCTTAAATTATATTGACATCCGACGCTTTAGTAGCCGTGCAAGGATACGGCTGCAAGACTCCTGATAAGTGAGCAAAACCCATGGAGAAGGCCATCAAAAAGTCAGCGCTTAGAGAATCAGCCAAGCGGACACACATATACGGCCGGAGAGGAAAGAGATGGGTATAGTGCGGGCCGAAAGAGACGGGGGATAACTCATGAAGCCATGCCGAGACCGTAATACATAAATTATGACAAAGAGAGAAAGAGAGAACGCACCACTTGCCGACTATATATGAAGCAAGGACCATAACATTCATATATAAATGAATAAATATTAAAATTATATAAGCAAAAGAAAAGTAAATTAAAGGAATTAAAAAACGAATAGAGAGAGACGTTCTGAAATATAATACTTCCAACAGTAAAGAAAGCCTTGAAGAATGATTAAAACTTGGATACAATATATTTTTGGTGAACTCGAAATTTTTATTTAAAACAAATTAGTAGAGAAAATATAAATATCCTGGCAGGTACAGTTAAGTCCACTCGTTCAGTATTTAATGTTCCGTTAAAGACAGACTCCTCGCCTTATATTTTAAACGCAATTCAACTAGAAACTTAATTCCTATAAAGCCTTTTCAGACACTTTGCTGCCCAATTAGCGAACTCATTTTGTACAGTTGAGTCGAGAGTCCTTGGAAGGTACTTCCTTAGACTCAACAACCCTATCATGTAGCTAGGAACATCTCAGATATGCGAAACACGCGTCGAAAGGAGTGGAGAGCGTTGGTCACGTTTCTGGCAAGTAAATTCAATCAATTTGCCATGACACAAGCTAGTGACAATTGTTGCCAAGCATTCGGACAGGACATTCGCCTAATTGGTCGCTAATTGTAATGCATTTTACGAAGTTGCACTCGAAGGTCACCTTGGGGGTTGGGGGAGAAGTTATATATTATAGCGAAACTCTCACAAAAGTCTTCGTTGCGATAGTTTCGAAGATGTCAGGCTCAGGCTTGGGAAAACTTTCCTTCTGTGCTCCTGCCTGCCTCCGTGTCCCTTTTTTGGCCTGCCAATTCCCATCTACGCATTACTTGATCATTTTCCAATTGACGGCCCCCAGCTGTTGCCCCAGCTTTTCCCGACTGCCTGTTTTCGAATTGTCAAATTAAAACAGAAAATGTTGAATTTGATTAGCGAAGCGTTAAAGAAAAAGACACGGAACCGAAAGGAAAAAAGGGACGAGAGGCAAGTGGCGAAGGACCAAAGATAATGAGCCAGCGTTGAGGCGTCGTTTAAGGGAAACTTTACGCCCTTTTTCACTGCCAGTTGTTCCTTTTTGTACTCAAGCTGAACTAACGGCAGTTGGTGCGAATCGAGGGATGGGTTTTTGGATAAAAAGCTACTCTATAATTTGTAAAATTAATATAAATTTTTAATACAAAAATAGAGTTAAAATTGTAAATGGAAAATAGCTTTTTTATATTTATATAATAACAGCTTTTTGTGCCTTCCATCCCTGGCCAAATAGTCAAATAGTTGGCAGTCACACGATGAGTACAACGCAGCTGCTCTCCTGCCATGTCCTTGAAGCCCATACCTCCCACTTTCTCGTTACACAAAAAAAAAGGACAAACAAGAAATTAAAAGAAAGGGGAAATAGTCACTCCTTTGGCGAATAATTTTGTAATTATTTAACTTAATGGAAAACAAACTCAATTTTCGAGCAGAAAAAAAAGCAGAAAAAGTTCGCGATGGAAAACCTCTAGTGCAACCCTGAGCAAGATACAACCGTGTGTGCGGCAACTGTACTTCTTTGCCACTCGTTTCCTTCGAGTTTATCCAAGCGTTAGACAGAAGATTGGCGTGTTTTGTGCTTATCCCGAATGAACGAATTAAACTGTAATTTTCGTGAATTATTTGGCTGTTGTTTGGTCTGAGACTTGAGCTAATTGACAGCCGCAACAAAAAATAAAACAAAAAATTAAGAAGCGGCTTACGGAGCCACCGGGAAAATGCAAGTCTTGCTAGCCAGCTTATTGTGCAAAAGTTCAAAGGTTGCCATAATGAAAGGCGAACGGAAAATTGATAATCTCTCTCTGCCCCGTATCCCCCAGGACTAGGACTTCTCCAGCGGATAAAGTTTTGTGTGCTGTCTGGGATCTCTGGTTATTAAGTGCCGCAAAAGTTCCCCCAGCCCCCAAAAATGATAATTGGGCACTGGTAAGACAGCCCCTAAAATCCCTGCTCCTGCCCCTGCCACATCCCGCACCATTTTTCTGATCTCCATGTCGAAAGCTGCATAATTAACACAAAATAATGATAAAGTTCATGGCGAGCCGCGCTTTTCCCAATCGCAACCCATTCAATTATGTAAGTGTTCCTTCCACGAGCTCCTCCATGGCGAGAGATTTACAGCGAAACTTTGCCGGAGTTGCATTCTCTCTGGTGAAGTGAAGTTGCGATTGGATTGGCGAAACTTCGAACCTCATCCTTGGCGGCTCTTTTGCCAGTTTCCATTCTGATGGGCTTTGTGTTTATGAGGAGCCAAAGGAGGTCAGTGGCCACACGAAGGGCCACCGAACGGAAATTGCCCGATAATCAGCTTTGGTCAGTTGGAACACATTGATGTTGGGTGAAAATAATTCACAGGATATCAAGACAGGGATTCAGGGATATGAAATTTAAAATCAGTTTAAAATTTAGAAAATTTATCTATATCTATAACTTATATGTATATATTTTATAGATTATCTGCCTTAAAAAATAAAAATCAAGGTTTCTGCAAGGATTTTTGTGAAACTCAAGCGAATCTTTCAATTAAATAAAAACTAAAACTCATAAAATATTTAAAAAAAATCCCAGTTAATCTTCTCACAATACCAACTCCAAAATCTCAAGCTTCAATGCGCAAAAATCCAATTAGGACATAAGAAAACACGAAGGCGAGTCTCGTGTGGCAAGAGTAAGAAATAAGATCAAGTTGCAAAAAGTAGTAAAAGAAAAGCAGTGAAAAAATCTGTTTACAAGGAAAGGAGTTTTAAATGAGCTTCTTTTCCATATTTGCACCCATTTGTTTCTTGGCTCTTGCATATTTATTTAGTCGATGGCAATTAAAGTCGCGCGCGGCGCAAATTAAATGAAAACCATTTGCGCGCATTTCAAGCAGAATAAAATAATACAAACTCTAATTTATACGAAACTGAGCGTTCTCCTTCTACTTTTTTTGTGCATTTTGCTTATATTTTTTGTATTTTTTTTTTGTGTTGCAATTTTTTATTTTAGTTGGCGCCACTTTTTTAAATCAAAGTGAGCGAACGCGAACGCGAAACGCCATACAAGAGCTGAGAGGGTGCGGCGACGAAAAAAAAAGGAAAACGCGGGGTAGTTAGGGTCGGAAGCAGTCCATTCCATTTTCAACTAAATAAATAAAAAGTGAATTTTTAATTAAAAGTTAAGTGGCAACTCATTTAAATTAATGTTGACTCAAGCGTCATAGCAAAACAGTTGGAGAACCGAGCAGGGAAAGGGGAAAAAAGCGGGAAATTCGCGAGGGTAGGTGGGGAAAAAAATAGTAAAAAATGGTGCAAGTGGGTTGGCTCACTCCTTAATAAGCATTATGCACCACAGGACCTTGACTGGAAAGAAAAAAATGGAAAAGAAAGAGAGAAAGCCAAAGAAAATCTGCTTAGAAAATGCAACTACGCAGAGAGGCACAACTGTTCGTAGAACATTGATTGAACACAATTAATGGAGACATAAGTTTAATATTGAATACTAGAAAAAGTAAGCTTTTGTAGTAAAATGTGTAAAGATTTACATTAATTCTATATATTTTATCCACTTTATTTCAATTAAAAAAGGTAACGTTAAGAATAATAAATATTTGTTAGCAGGGGAACTCTAAGAAATATCTATTAAATATTAGTAATTACTTTTAACTTTAATAATTCCCAAGACCTTCATTAGGCACCATCAGCTTAAGACTCAAATTAAATTAAATCAGTTTGTAAATTATGTAAAAAGAGGTCACATTTGTAATAAAGCTACATGAATATTACTCCAAAATATTATTTGATGAGCTTGTGCTAATGTTGTCCAATTAGTTGCAGTTGCAAGTTGATCCACACAGCTCCGGCTGAGTTGTCCCGAGTTGTCAGCTCACTGTCCACGCATATTAAATGTGTTTGTCGAGGTTTATTGAACTGTTTGTCACGGGACAATTGCCAAGGGGAACGCACACTTAGGCCACTGACTGCTCTCCAATTTGGATTGATGTATTTACGTCCGTTTGCAATTTGCTACGTGTGCATGGAATATAGATTTTCGACCCCCGAAATGTACCACCGATGATGCAGTCAGCCGACTCCAATTCCCATTTGGATACCAGACTCAGTCGTTCACTCATCCTGGATATAAGGCAACACAGAGTGCACTTGGAGGAAATTTATTTAACTTTATTAAATAATTAAAGAATTAGAGAAATTATAGCTGTCTTTATATTTAAAGACAGTTGCTCTTGAAACTATAAAACATTATAATCAATAAAAAATGCAAGCATTTAATTCATTTATTTAGTTTACTAACTTATTAGTTTAAAAATTTAAATCTCTTAAAACCTTAATTTTATATAATTTATAATTTAATCAATACAGAAATAATTGTTTTCTCTGCACATTTTGGTAGCTTGGTTATTTATCCCATTACTCCCCTTACCCTGCCGGTTGTATTGCTTTAATTTCATCATCATATCAACTCGTGCCTCGAATGCATGCAAATTTTACCACCTTTCCCTCAGGTTTTCCCTCGGTCTGTGTGTCTGCCCAGGATGTGGGTGCAAAAGTTTCTACGGCTCAGTCAATATTATTGATCAGGCGTCAAATTCTGGGCTGTGAGAGTCCAGAGTCGGTTGCACACACAAATTGTGGCAAATTTTCATAGTTCGATCTCTCCTCACAATTCAGGGTCTGCGGGTGCTGGGAAATTCATCCAGCGAATTTGGCAGAAAGGACTTCTATCAGCAGGATTTTCCATCATCCTCAGTTGCAGACTTTCAAGCAATTAGCACTGGTTGTGGAAATCAACTGGCATCGATATTGTGTTTCAATAACTGATGGCTTTGATTGACGTTGAAAGGGAATCATATGTAATGTAAATCCATGATGAGTATCAAATTATATTCACATTCAGTAGGGAATTATTTAGATTTTTAAATTAAATATTTATCCTACTAAATTCATTGCCTTAAGATATATACAACCTACGAAAGCTAAAACCAGGCTGTCGCCATAAGGCCACTCTAATGCGAGGCAACACGTCCTGGCCTCCCAAGGACTTTCGATTGCGTAGTGGTAGTAAAAATGAGTTGCCATTTTTTGCTCTATTAATTTTTGTTGCCTCTAACTAGTGGAGGCCTCGGGGCCTAAAGCCTTAAAGCCTGTAAAATTTAATTGGGAGAGGCGACAAGGAGGGAGAGTGGAAAAGGAGCAAGCGGAAGTAGAGTATGAGGAAGGGAAATAAAGTGAGGCATGCTACACTTCCTCACGCACACACAACCAGACTTATATAAAACTAGATGCGCTCTTTCCTTATTAATAAAACAAATACCAGAATGAACTGGAAAATAGTGAAGCTTTTGATGATCGGAGATGTATATACTCTCAAAAAAAAGGATTCAAGCTGAAAAAAGAATTTAAAATAAAATAAAATAATGAAATGCAATTTAATTTGAATAGAATTTTAAAAATAAATATTTATTTAAAAGATTTCTTTGAAAAGTGAAAGGAATATAAGAAAACAAGTACCTTTTTCAAGACTCTATGGGAGTTATTATATTTAATCAAATCTTTAAAATTGTTTTAATATTTTTTAACAGAAAAGATCTCCTTTGATCTGCCAGAAAATATATCTTAAAGTACTCACTACTCACGAAAAAGAAATATGGTAATGAAAATTCTGTGAAAGTGAAGCCGTATAAAGGAGAAGTAAAAGTAGAAAAGCTTATTTCTTCCCTGGCATTTCCATATAAGCCATATTTTCAATAAGCGAGAACCGAGCAAAAAGGCAGCACAAAACTGACAAAGTTTCCTGCGCTTTTCGCAACTTTTCTCTACTCATCCCAAGCACTTTCTCCCCGCCTTTCCCTATTTTCTCTCTACTCTCTATCCTTCACCGACCGGCTCTTTGCCGTTCGCCTTGGTTCGCCTATTATTTGCGCATTTTATTTCCATTGAACATTTCATTGACACTTTGACAGCAGCATTGACATTTGCGTGACTCTGGTGATTAGAATATGCGCCTCCCTATATTCTTTCTATCTCTCTCTGCGACCCTCGGGCTGTCTCTTTCGAGCCCCCATTTGGCATTCAATCTTATTATGCCTCGACTTAGTTTTTCATTGCTGCGCCATAAAATTGCCAGTGGAATTAGTGTGTGCAATTAATTTTATTCGGTCCAAACGAGAGTAGAGTTTCTAGCAGGGGAAACCTTTAAGTTTATTTTTGTTTAATATAAATTTATTTATTTTCTTCTTGTTAAAGTTTAGTCTCAGAATGTAAGCATTCTTACTTCCTTTAGATTGATTTCGCTTCGAATGTCTCTGTGACTCTGGGGGAACATCTGCACTTGTTCCCGCTTTCCGCCGTGAAATTTATTTGGCTTGTAATTCGATTCGCTTTGCTTGTCGTATCGTGTCGCCAGGATAATGCAGGCACATCTATATATCTGTGTGTATATAACCGGAAGGTGCTCCTGCCTGGGTCCTAGATAAACGATTGTCGCTTAAAGCCCCTGATGTGCCAATTTTCATGGCTGATGCCACTTCTGGATGGTGCTTCTCCGACTGCCTGTGGAGTTGCCTTAAGATGGTGACATTTTTACAAGGCAAAAGTTTTGTGCAGTTTTCAATTTGCAATCGGTTATCGCATAATTATTTGCACTTTAACACAGATCTTGCAAAAAACATAATCTTCTTTAACTAATTTAATTTGTTCAATTACAAAAAGTGACTTAAAATTATATTTTCAAAAATTGAGTTTCTCTGCAGCTAATTTATTTTATTTCGTGTTCTGTGAAACTTTATAAATTTAAATTGGCATAGTTCTCATCAAAATCTAATAAATAAGTTAATAAATTCAATAAAAGGTAAATATATTAAGGCTTTGAAGTTCTTGTGCAATTTATTTTGGAAACAAAACATATAAAAGTCAATAAATTAAATAAAAGGTAAATAAGTTAAGGCTTTGAAATACTTTTGCAATTCATCATATCAAGACATCGTTGTAAAAATAAGGTAATTTAGTTTAAAAATGTAGAAAAATAATGCCTTAAGTAGTTTTTCAATTTAATTCATATATTCAATTTACATTTTTATTATATTTAGTATTTATTTTTATTTTATTTTATATTTCTATAATTTCAAATTATTTTCTTAAAGTGCAAACTATTATTTCTAAACGGTAATTATGTCAGATAAGTAATAACCCATTTTATATGCCACCACACAAAGTTCTATATAGTTATTGGCACTGTCACCTGATAAGCTGCTCATTTGCAATCAGCCAAGTAATTGCACAGCAACTGTGGTGTATCTCAACCTCAACTGAATGGAACACTTGCAGATGTGTCGTGACCCGAAGAACTGTCATTGTTCGTCACCTAGAAGCTAATGCACTGACATAACCAACCATCCGGCCAAAGGACCATCTATCCAACCATCCATCCATCCATCCATCTATCGACCCATCATTCCGCCCATTCATCCATGCATCCATCCGTGCCATCCATCTCTTGTTAGCTAAACACAATCGAATGTCAGACAAAAGACATCGGTAGAATGCAGTTGGAATATTACGTATACGTACTATATATATGCATCTGACTCACTGACTGACTGACTGAATGTTTGTCTGCTTTTGCACTTTACTTTTTTTATGCTTCAGCTATTCTTTTTCTGTAAGCCTCAGGCATTTAATTGAACAAGTGAGCACTTTATTAAAATGTCACTCAACTGTGTTTAGTACGATACAGTGGGGCGTTCCAGGTGAAATGAGGCGTTGGTTATTCCAAAGGGTGATGCAGCCAGAGAATTGCCAGCGACGTGGTCTGCGCAAATTTCATTACAGCTATGTCAGGCATTTTGACAGCGGGTTTCACCTACATTTAACACTAGCAAACAAAAGAGTGTTGAAAACAAGCTATTTTTTGTTGAGTTTTTAACACAAAGGTACCCTAAATACAAATATTTTGAATGTGATTTACATTGAAACATATTATTGAATTTAAAAATAAAGTTTAATAAAATTAAAAGGTTTGTGGACTGAACTCACTTGTTAAAGAATTTGGAATATTGTTTCTCCCATCTCTACACATCTTCCCTTTAGGCTTACAATCAGTAACTGAATACCCACATATCCTTTTTAATGATGATAACCCTTACATTTTTCAGTATTCCATTCATTGAAATATGATATACCCTACATTTTCTTCAATTCCCAGCTAAAAAAAAAGGCTACCTAAGCAACGAGAACAGTCGACTTGGGCTGCATTTAGCATATGCATATTTAATATTTTCCCGGCAAGTTGCAACCAGAACAACAACTAAAACTCCAGAAACTCCACAGTAAAAGGAACAGAAAAGGGTTTCAAAAACAAAAAGTGAACACAGCTCATACTCGTATATCATTTGACCCTGCTAGGAGTTACCCCTTAAGCCCTCTTCCCTTCCTTTTTTCCCAGCTAACAAGAGGCAAACAACAGGAAAACCAAAAAGAGGGCGAAAAAAAAGTTTTGAAATGAAAAAGCAGTCAGCATATGAAATGAGTTTATTACTCAAAATGTGTGTGTGTGTTTGTGTGTGGCACCCTTTAAGTGGAATGCACCATGTGAGAAAGGCGGCAAGGGAGCGTGAAGGGGGCGTGGCACATAAACAGGAAAGGGCTGACGTCCTTCTACGCTGCTGCAGGCAAATAGTTAACTAGATTTATTTATAAATAATTTCCAAGCATAAATCGCAGCGCAGCTTAATCAAATTTGTAGCAGAACAGTGAGTGGCGTAAATATATGAACAGGATATTATGTGAGAAATATGTTTGATGGAGGAATTTGACGAAGAATTTTGTAGATTTGTTTCAGGGATTTGGGATAAATATTAAAAAATAACTAAGAATATTATATTCATAAATTGTTTCATCTCTTTCATGTCTTTTTCTATGTTGTTCAATTTACTTCCTATATAAAATATTTTCAAGTGGGTATATTTAATAATAATATTTATAATTTTTAATCATTTGTTTCTAATTTTAAAAAATGTATTTATAGTTTATCTTCTTCCCTTAATATTTGTAACCTTTACTCTTAGAACTAAATTTAAAGCACCTCACTTACCACCATTCATTTTTTAACCTTTAAGCAAAACAATTTCCGGTCTAAACCGATTACAACTTTCAGCGCGCACTGTAACCCTTTTCCTGTTCCCCATTTTGTCATGATATTCGTAATATGGCGGAAACACTTACAGCAGCAGCATCATCATCATGATCCTCTGCATTCGGTTTTGGCAGGAAAGGACGGAAGGGGAAATGCACTCGCTAGGGAAATGCTCCAAAAACGCCAAACTGCGTTAATTGAGCGCGACAGCAGCTGAAACAACGTCGAATTATATAATGCCATGTAATGCCAGGTCATTGCTGAAACTAACAGCAGGAAAGCGCAGCGGAAATTGGCTTATAGATGCCAGGCCATAGATAGTCAGCCTGGCCTTCCGTTCGACCAAATTGCAGATTGAAGATGCAAATTCGGACGTGCATTGCATATGCTCAAAGGTGTGTGTGTGCTGGTGAGTATCTCAAATTGCTTTCAGTGTAGGAAAGTATGCTGCCATCAAATAAAATTGTGACTTGTGGTAAAGGGTTAGCTTAGGAGTAAGGAAAAGTTAGTTGGGAAAATTGTTAATAATTTAGATATTAGAGAATTCTTTGGAATATATGTAAGGATTTATATGTTTGCTTTGCAAGAATCTATAACAAGAATTTTCTAATTTTATTTAACAGTTGTTATTTGTCATATTTCATTTCCTTTTTGAATTTGATAAATAAATAAATAAATTTGATAAATTCTTAGAAAAGCCTAAATAGATTCATCTTTGTAGGATGCTTAAAGGATTTTTATTCCATATTTTTCCACTTTCAAATATTAGTATTCCTTCTTCCCTTAAATCTTCTTCATAACACCAACTAATTTCTGTAAACATATTTTTCAATTAAAAGGAAACCATTATAAGAAGCTCTCAATCGCCTCTCCTGTTTCCCAACCATTTGACTAAGCGCATTAGCTTTAGTTTTAGCATATTTTTTTTCCTTTACTTTCAGCGAGCCCAAAGTAGCTTTTAGTTGAGGAAAATAAAGGTGGAGAACATGGTCTTGGGAGCTGGGTAGAAGGTCGCTCTTCTGCATTAGCCGGCTTGCAAGCGGCTCAAGTGCAAAATCGAATTTAGCTAACGGAATTTTGTCTTGCTTGCCAAGAATCCCGCACCATACTTTTATAACCAACCCCCAATTTTTCGCCAGCAAGAGTACCTTTAACTCTTTAGCCCACACTTTCCCTTACCAAAAACGAAAAAATGGAGAAAAAAGGGAAAAATCTCTTCTGTAACCTCTTTTAGCAGCAGCCGACGATGCGACGATGGCGATAAGCGCTTGGAACATGCGTGCTAAAAACACATATAAGGGCCACCAATGGAATATCATACACTGTAAATAAATTTTGGGAATAATAATGGGGAGTTTTAAGGAGGGATTTAATATTGATTAAAGTAATAAAAGTATCTTACTTCCTACTTGAAAGTAGTTTTTCGTGGAGAGAACCCTAAGTTGCAGTGCGTTTTATTACTATTTTTTAATTTATTATTTATTAGTAGGAAAATATTTCTGGAATTTTATTTAATTCTGAATTTTATTTTTTATTACAAAGAAAATATTTCCGGAAAAGAATTTTAATTTATTTTTTATAAGTAAGAAAATATTTATGAAAATTTATTTTATTTTAATCTGTTATTTATTAGAAAGAAAATATTTCTGGAAATAAATTCCCTACGAATTATACTGCTCTTCAAGCTATTTCATTATCATTTATTTTCAAGCTACTTATTTTTATTATATTTAAATTCTTAGCTATCTTATTTTTGTATCCATATATCTCCATATTTTATTCCAGTGCAGTCGTGCACCTGTCTTTCCTCTAATGTTGGTCACAAGACCAAAAAAAAAGAGACCAGAAAAAATACACCCAGGGAAGGGTGATGCTGGGGTGACCGTGGGAAGAAGCTGCTTAGTTTGGGGCCAAAGGGTGCTGCAAATTCAGCTGGAGCAGCAGAAGCAGCAGCAGCAGTAGCAACACCACCAGGAGCACCAGCAGCATCAGCACCTTTGCCATTAACCTAACTCGGTTCGTTTTGGTTCGGTTTTTGCTGGCTGCTGGCTGCTGGTTGCTGCTTTAGCTGCTTCTTCTTTTTTGCTATTAGTTTTCGCCACATGTTTGTGTGCACCACCACCGCCCCTTGCCCTGCTCTGAACAAGCTGCCCTGGAACATACCTGAGAGCTCACCTGTTTTTTGTTTTTAAGTGTAACATGAAATGTGCATACCAAGGAGCAGGCCAAACCAGACACGGACACAAGCCTGGACAGACTCTAGGTTTCCCCGCTGACTTTGTCCTCTCTCTCCCCCGGTGATGCATCCTTGGATCCTGCTACCACTTCACCGCAGACTAATACACTCCCAGTGGCAGAGGCACATGTAAGCAGGTATGCGTTGACTGTGTATCCAATGTTTTCGTAGTCTTGTTCGGGATCCAAGGACTAAGATATATGGCAGCTGCCAAAATATGCAAAACATGGGCTTCGCAATACATGCGTCTTTAGGAAGATCTTAGGGAAGTCAAAGAATGTGGCTTAAAATAGTTATTATATTTCTTTGGCTGTTTTATAAATGAAATATGTATATTTTAAGTGTCATTTAACCAAAGTCTGTACTATACTATTTTTTCCAGCACGACTAATGTCAGCATCGACATGCAATAATTTTCTTTCCAGGCGATTATGCTCTGATCTCAGTTTTTTGATTACTTTTCGCTTGGCTTTCAGGTGCTCCTCCGTGGCATCGTAGTCTCTCAGTATTTCCGGATAATGCAACAAGTTTCCGCGACGGATATTCTCTATTTCCTTCATCAGACGTTTGCGTCGTACCATTTCTACATAAAGAACTTCTCGCAGTTGCTTTAGTTTTTGTCTTTTTCCATTTAGCTGGTTTTGCATATCCTGAAGCTGATCCTGGCCTAATCTCTCCTTCTCCTTTAAATGAGTCAATATATGGAGGTCGTTGTTCACGCGATCATTCAGACGATTCAGGTCAGCGTTTCTTTCTTTGATTAGGCAGTTTTATTATTAATTATTTTTTATATTTAAAGAATATATTTAGTAAATTACCTTCAATCTTCTCGCTTAGAGTTTGAGCAACTGCTTGATTGGTCAAATATTCATTAACGCTGATGCCTTGGTTATCCATATTCTCCGATTGCTAATAAATGCAAATATAAATATTTATTAATTATAAATATTAAAAACAACTCACAATTTTCATGGTCGCCAGCAGATGTTGAACCGAGGACAATTTCAATCGAGACTTTGACAGTTCATTGCGTACCTCGTTCATCTCTCTGAACAAATCGTTGATCACAAAACTTAAACGACCGAAGCCGTCCTTGAGAAGCTTTTCCCTGACCTTGGCCTCGAATTTCTCAATCTTCTCAACTTCGCTCCTTTTTTCAGATTTCTCTTGATCCTTTAGTTTTTTCACTAGTTTATTAGACCAAGAAATGGTCTTCTTTTCTCTTTCTAAATTAAAGTCCACCAAATTAATGGCTTTCTTGAACCGCGGTATATGTAAACTATCTTCTGTCCGATCCGAATCGACGTATTCGAAGGCCTTTCGCTTGACGAAATGCTCAATGATGGCGTGCTCAAAGATCTCATTCTGATGCCAAGCGAATTTATATTCTTCTGTGGCTTGTGTCAGCTCTTCTTGAAGCTTTTCAACGTCCAGAATTCGCCGCATATGAGGCTTGTAGGCCAACTTTGCCGCCAGCTCGAGTAAGTCATCAAGATAGGCTTCGATCTTATCGATTGATGGGACCTTATAGATGGAAGCTGGCTTATCGACTTCGACCACACTTACTTTCCTGGCTTCCTGTGCTTTCTTCATAAGAACGGAGATATCCTCCTCTTGGGGCTCTTCAAGCGATTCATCTTCACTTTCAATTTGGTTATTTATGCTGATATCCGTCTGGCTTTTGGTCTTGACTACTGTCACACTTTCCAGTTCTTCGAGTAAACTTATATCTGTTCCTGAGGTATCGGATTCAGTGCTGTCCTCATCAACAGGAGGCACATACTGCCAGTCGTCTTCTGTATTGGATAGTTTTAATCTGTCCAGAGTTTCTGTGCTGGAAAGTTCTTTAATATCGGGCATAAAGCCGAAAGTCTGTAGAAAAATATTCCTTTCAGCGGGTTCATCTTTTACCTCTTGCTCAGGCTCAGGCTCAATAATTAAACTATCTTCCTCGCTTTCCAGGAAAATAATCGGATCACTTCGATCGGTATCAGTTGATATCAGTGACTCCTTTGACTCTTCCTCTGGACTAGGTTCTTCCTTTGATTGAGCTTCGGGTAATAGAAGTTCGGGCTTCTTTGGTTCCACTTTCCGTAAGTGAACAATTTCTGAACTCCAAGAATTCGTAAACTTTTTCTGTGACTTTTTGCGTCCCTGCGAGTGTGTGGAATTTTGAGACTTACTTGAAAAGAGAGACATTGAAGAGATTGGACTCGCACCAGGAAGGTGATTCCTAAAGTTGCCATCATGGGCTAAATTCTTGTGTTTAGCACTCCGAAATGAGACTTTAGATATTACCGACTGTTGGGACTTGGTCCTTTCTAACGAATGTCTTCTCCTTTGACTTCCTTTTCCACCAGATCTTTTTGGGCTACTTGTTCTGCTTCTGATTGTTCTTGTAAACTTGTTCGGGGTTTCTTTTACCTTTCTTGCAGAAGTCTTGGGAGAACTTGTTCTTGAAATAGAAGTTGTTTTCTTTAAAATGGATTTAAGAGGCTTTGATTCTTTAGTGTTTCCTTTCTTTGTGATTCCTTTCTTTGTGATTTCTTTTTTTTTACGAGTCGGTAAGGATAAAGGATATGATTTAACACTTTCCTTTGAGAGCTCCTTCTCGGACTTCTCCGATCTATGGCTTGTGGCCGAGCCGAGTGTAGTCAAATCTGAAGTCGCGGAATAAAATGACTGAGATGAGAAGAGTGACTTCATGGTTTGTTCACTCATTGCAGAATTAAATATTAAAATCAGCAAAGAAAACTCAACAAGAACAAAAAACAATTAGAAATTAAATATGAGCAATAAATGGGGAAGGTAATTGAACAAAAGAAAATGTGTAACTGACATAAAACTAAAAAGTAACAAGTTTTATAGAAGAAAGTTAAGAGAATTACTTAATATAAAATAAAATTACATATATTATTTTTAGTAATTAATGTAAATTGAATTTTTCTAAGATCTTATTTTATTCCCTTTATTTTTTGCTTTCACTTTTCCCTAGCTTAAACTCTACTTTGCACTTCAACCATCAATCCCAACACCAACCATAGACAGTCTGCCAAACACTCGGCAACTTCTTGTGGCTCTGAACATTTACCTGCTCCAAAAAAAAAAAACAGGGGAAAAGGTGGAAGGAAGAAGAAATCTCTCTCTTCGTCCTATTTTTCCCTTTTTGGCTGACTAACTTGTCAGTGTCGCCCCCCTTTTAAGCGCCTTTCCCCCGAAGGAAGCTGCCTGTTGTTGGTTAATATCATCACTCATGTATGCCGCATACTAAAGAGAATTTATCATGTCTGTAGCTGCTGCTGATGCTGTTGCTGCTGCTGCTGCTACTGGTGTTGCTGCTGCTACTGGTGTTGCTGCTGCTATTGCTGCTGCTGCTCCTGCTGTTGATGCAGCTATAAAAAATAGTGCAAGTCGAGGGGATGAGGAGCCTTGAGGACTGGAGGATTCGGGTTCGAGGCTTTTGGGCTTTCGTCTGCATTGCTTAGCCCCGAGCTGTGGCGCCTGCCATTGTCGCTCAAGTGTTTCGGCAAACTGGCTTGGCATCTATAAGGAAAGTGTTGGTGAAAATAAAAAAACAGGGCACGACAGAGGTGCCAAAGGGGGAGAGGGAGTGGATAGAAGGATATTCAGGGGTAGCAACTTGTCAAGGGATCATGACGGGATTTAGTAATTGAGTATTTGAAAGATAAGTTCATGAAGAGACTGCATTTGATAGCAAGAAGCACTTTCTTGGTGGGTTATTTATTATTAAAAATAAGATTTAATATCTGTAAATCTATTAATATTGTATAAAATATATTGATAGGTTAGAAAAACCTTTACCTTTTCTATAAAATTATAGTAAGATTGTATTCTTTCTGCACTTTAAAATAATTTTAAATATGTATTTCCACTATTTTGGATCATAATCCGTTTTACAATCCTTTTTTATTGATTCAGTTTTAAGGATTGATTTCTACACAGTACCCTCGATTGCGAGACCCCTTTCTCGTGGCATTAAATTTAGTTAGATGTTGTTGCCACGGCTGCTGCTGCTGCTGCATATTCGCAAATTCGTTTACGTTTACCTAGCCACCTAGCAGCGGCACCGCATCCCCCGCTTACCTGTACCCCCTGCCCGCGGGCGACCGCGCCATCAGCTAAGTAGATTTGGGCTACCTGCATGCAGCTATGCTGCAGCTCCAGCATTTGAGTGGGTTTATACAGATATATATATATATCTACACTCTCTTTTGGAAAAGCGGGAGGGCAAAGGGATTTTTTGGCAAATTGCCTAAAACTTTCTTTATATTTGATGTAATGAATTCCTGTGAGAATGGTATGGAAAAGAGATTTGAGATAGAGCTACTCTTTTTTTGCTGCTGCTGGTCTGCAGGGAGCACACCGAAACAGAGTGTAGCATACACTGCGTATGCGTAATTTGTAACAGATATTCCACATACGCCACGTTGTGCTCGTATGTGTGTGTGTGTGCGAGTTCCGTTTCCGCAATTAAAATGTTGATTACATGAAGTACGACTGCCGCTTGTTTGTTTCCCTTTCGGCCACGCCCCCTTGCCGCCCATCCGATGCTGTGGGCGCTACAAAGGAAAAGCGGAAATTATGTGTAGATGCGGGCGTTGGCGCTTAGCCGAGCCTTTCATTCAAAAACGGGGAAGCAGCAGCAACAATGAGCAAAACACATAAATTGCAAACATTTGGTCGGATTGCGATAAGCACTCCGCAGGAGGGAGGAGGGGATGAGATGCTGAGCAAGTTTAATGACTTGCCATGGAGTTAAAGCCGAATTTATATGGTTTTATAAAAGAAAAAACCGTCGCACAAAAGGTCTGAAAATAGCCACAACAGACGCAAAAGAAATGCATAATTAACGAAATTATATTTTTAGGCCAAAGAAGTATCTCGGAAATATACGAATTCAGCAAGCAGAAAGTAGTAGGAAATATTTTATGGAATTAAAGTTAAATTTTATAAAGATAATAGTACAGAAAATAGAATTCTCTTATAAGATGATTTTCCAATACAAAAATTGTATTTTAAAAGCTCACACAGCAATATTTTTAATGAAAAAATAAATATTTATTCAATCAAATTAATAATTCAACAAAGAAATGTGAATTTTTCCTTAATTTGTTATTTAATAATAATCCTAGCTTATGGTTTATACCTATACCCACTCAGTAAGGTAAACAATATATTAACAACCTGTTAGTGGATCCTTGTAATTCCAAAAATAGCTACCATTTGCCACTGTCTGTGAGGCACACAAAAAATATAAAGAAAAGAGCGAAAGTTTAATGCTCCGAAGACTGACAAAAAACACGCCTTACACCGTAATTAAATCAATCATACGACCTGTTGGTAAGCAGCCCAAGACAGAGGCAGGAGCCGAAAGGAGCAGCCGAAAAGGTAGTGGGAGTAAGGACGACAGGCGCGACGAAGGTAACACCCCCGCATACACCTGGAAAAATTCACGCTGCCCTTCTTGCCCAACCTCCCCACGCTTTTCCCCAGCTTGCTTAGCATAAATGAATATTTATAATTCAAACGCCTTTTCCCCTTACCGCCAGGACTTGCTTTTTCCTTCAGTATGCAAAGCAGCGGCGGCGGCGACTGAAGATCCTGCAAAGTGCTTTCCTTGAGGGAGGGAGGGGAGGAGAGTGTGGGAAAGTGTGCGTGGGAAAAGAAAGAATAATTTTTTATGAATATTTATTTGTTTTTTACGAAATCGAAGTTATGCATTTGCTGTTTCCCTCTCACTTTGTGATTTTCTCGCCCCTCGAAGTGGCATCAAAGTTTTCCCTTCTTCTTCGACTGCTGAAAGGTGCGTAAGACAATTTAATTTATTTGATGCATTAAAGCAGAAATATTAACGCAATAAATCAATGAGCACAAAAGTTTTTCGTTATATATTTTACTTTTCTTCTGTTTGCCGCTCTCTCTCCTGTTTAAGTGTATTTCGTATTAATTTATGTGTGCGCCTTAACCCAACCCACACCCCCGCCACATCCGTTCCCTTTGGGCCTGGCCAAAAAAAATAAAAGAAATACGTTTGTTACGTTTTTTCTTTAGCGCGTATTTTTTATGACAGCTGCGGGTAAAGTTATGAAAGTGAAAGTTGACTTTTACTGAGGGGGGAAAGCGACTCTCTTCTTGGGAATGGAACCTACTTTGAAGGACGTCAATATATGAAACAATGTACAGTGCGTTTTATGAGTATAACTTGGGAACTGGATCAGCTCAAAGAAGATTGGACTTACATTTTATTTGTTTGATTATAATTGTTATTAAAAGAACTATCATTTCATTATTAAGTAGTTTACATTTTTTTAATTCATTTCATTTAACCTTCATCTGTCTTATATTAAAACTTAATCCCCTTTTTCATTGCTTTGTACTTAACAAACACTTTCCATTTCGTTTGTATTTTTAATATTTAATTCCCATATTTGTTCCTTTATTAGGCTGCATAGGATTTTGTTATTTTAGCCGCAAATGTTTCTGGTTAAAAAGGCATTTGCTGAAGAGCAACCTAAGCCAGACTGGACCATTAGCTGAACACACAAAATGGAGAGCTCTATCCTCTCAGCTGCTTCACCGATTTCAGTCCTGCAAAAGGATTTAAGTGAAAACGCCACTGACCACACACAGACATTTGTGTATAAAAAAGAGGAGTGAAACCTAAGAGAAAGCTAGCAGAAAAAGTTATTTAAAGTGATTAAAATATTTTAAATGGATTGTTTTACAATTGTATAAAAATAGGTATTTAAATTAATTAATTAAAATGTGAAAGATTAATTAAAGATTAATTAATTAAAATGTGAAAAAAAAACAATGTACAATATTTGTTCAGAGGTTTAAAACTTTTATATTTTACAAACAGATTCCATAAGCTTTAATAATATTGCATATTTATATGAATAAATTAACATATAAGTAAAGATTTGTATTGTTTTAAGAATTTAATGATGATTTTTTAGCTATATAATAAACAGTATTTTTTACTCTTTGTATTAAAATAAATGAAGTTAGTAAGATGAGGCACTAAAATAACTCATCCAAACCCCAAATTTTTACTGTTCCCCTCGCATAACTTTAACAAAAATTAACGCTGTTTATTTGCATTTAATTTCATTTTCAATTTGATTTCCATTTTTAACTCATTGTCATTGCTGTTGGGCAAACAAAAAGTCGCTCATTTAACCCCCTGCCGCTAATTCAGTTCTGTGTGCATCGCATAGATAAAGTCATATATCAGGGATAATTTTAAAAGCCCTTCCAGCCTCCCCTTCCAGTCCCGCCTTTCCTCCTCCTTTCGTCCTGACGTCATCAGTTGGAGTTTGGCTTTCTGGTCTGTTGGTTCATTAAATATTGTGATAATTTTTCATATTTATTTTTAAGTGGTTTACAGTGACAGTTAAATTTACATTTTATTTCATTAAGCATAGCCTCCCCTCCATTTATATTTGATTTTCGTATCTGCAGTCATTTATTTGTATGCTTGTATGTGTTTGCATTTATGCATTTTTATTTTTATTTTATTTTTCATTTTTGTCCGCGTGCTTAATGCCGCTTAATTGTGCAAAAAGTATTGTGAAAATAATTACAATTTATATTTGTTCGTGTTGCCTTGAAACTTTGTTGGGTCAACTGATGGGAAAGTTGATGGGGATTGTCTTTATATGAGATATTAAGGATATTTTTGAACAAAAACTGTTGTTATTTCGTTCTTTTTTATTTATTTTTAATATAATTTTAATAGTATAAAATAGGTAAATTTAAAAAATTTGTTTCTAATTTTTTATTATTTAATAATATTTGTTTTATGCAGGATTTTTGTATTAATTTTTTTCTCACTTAGATATTTATTTTAGTCAAATTTTAATTTTCTTCTTTTCGAATTTTTGAAAGTTAACATTTATTGTGATGTTGTTAACATAACATTAATGCTGGAAAATATCCCCTTATTTTGAATTGATTAAGCCAAGTGTAACAGTGAGCTGGAATGTTAAATGCTCTGTACTGTTAACTTACCTGCTCAAGAAAATAGCTGTTAACAAATAGTTAAAATAGTTAAATAGTTAAAAATTAGTTATTTACCGTGGGAAATAAATCTTAAAAATATATGTTACAGCTATTATCAATTTAATTAAATATATGTACATGATTTTTTTCATTACCAAATTATTATCAATTAGTTAGTAAACCGCTTAAAAAAATATTTATTTGTCGTAGAAAATAACTCTTAAGCTTATATTGCATTTCTAATTTACCACAAAAATGTCAATGAACATCCTAGTATTAATCTTAATTTATAAATCTTAAAATGTAAGGTTTATGAAGGGTGTAACCAATGAATATTCTATTTATTTAAAGGACGATTTCAGTGCCAAAAGGTATGTAAACATTCATAACATTCCTCTATCCTCAAATCCCTCTGCTAACTGACCTATTCTTTACTGTTAACAAATCAGAAACACTTTGGCAATGAAACAAATTTAAAGAGAAATTTATGCTTGCTCTCTTTAACCAATATTCCTACTCTTTATCATCATAGCTAAAGCTTTCCGCTCTCACTCTCCCTCATAAGCCACGAAGGACGCCCAATCTTGTAAAGTTCCACCTTTACCCGTGCGAGGGCGCCACTCCCGCACTTGGCGCTGCGAACTTGAGTTTTTTTTAGTCACAATTTCCACTTTGAGACGAACGCACGTCGTTTTTGTCGCGCGCGCGGAATTCGAAGCCCTCCTTTTTCGAAGCAACCCGAAAACTCAGACGAAACACAAAACTGAAGCAGGCACGCACACAAGAGCATACAACACCCGACCGCCTGCTGGTGTGTGCGTGTGTGTGTGAGAGTGAGTGGCCACTAAAAGTAATTCCGTGTTTACAAAAAAAAAATAAATAAATACAAAAGAGAAAAAACCGAAAAACAAAGCCAAAATAGAAACGAAAAGTGCAAGTGTGGCGGAAAAAAAATAATAACAGAAAATGTAACATGGAACAAAAAACAACGAAGGGGGGAGAGGGAAAATATGCAGTTACAAAAATATGAAATCACTTTGAGACTTTGCTTTGCCTGCAAAATGCGGCATTTGTTGCGTGCCAAGAGCATTTGTCAGGCATTTGCTGTTGTTATTGTACGGAAAAGCGGAGAAAAGCGGGGGGAAAGCGAAGGAAAACTGAGGAAAACTGACGAAACTGTTGCGGTTAATTAAGGCGCGAAAGTGGAACACAAGAAATATAATTAAAAGGGAACCAATAAGTTAAACAACAAAATTTTAAAGTATTTAAGTAACTGGAAAAAGGGAACAAATTAAAAATAAATACTACATTTTGATTTTTAAATTAACTATTCAAATTTAATAACTTTATAAAGTTAGTTAGTAAGATAAAGTAAGAAAATAAATACTACATTTTAACTCGTAAATTTACTATTGAAATTTGCAAAGTTTTTTATTTAAAGTAAAAAATAAATACAACATTTTAACGCTTAAATTATCTATTTAAACTTTATATTGTTGTTATTATCTGAGAAGTTTTTCAAAAGCTAAATAAATAATAAAATGATCTATAAAGTGATATAATGCTGTTGAAATGCTATATTTTCAGAATAAAATCATTAGAAATTATATGAGAAAATTTTTTAAATTTCAATTTATTTCAATTTAAATTTCTTTTTCATTATTTTGCCTTTTAATAAAATATTTATATTTAAATGTTTATTTAGGTGTTTTATTTATATGTTCATTGTTCAATATCTTTTAACTAGAATTATTTAAAGTATAAAATGGTGTCGGAATTGCCTGAAAATGTTCATAAATATTTGCAAGTCTCATTTTAATTAAAGCCTCTCAGCTTAGGAACTGAATCAACTAAATTACAAATTAATTTCTCATTAGTAATAAAAAAATCTAAACTTAACCAACAATTTCTTTACTTTCCAAACTTACTACGTTCCACTTGCCACATTTAAAACAAGCAAAGAATTCCCGGTTTTCACTTAAAATAAAATCTGGAACACAGCTTTTACTGGCTGAAACTACACCAAGTCCTGGCTGAAAATTCGCCATCATAAATTCCACTTTCAGCCGGCGAACATTTTAATCTTTAATTATATTTTGTCATTTTTTCTTGTCTCGTCCTTGTTCCTCTTCCTCCCCCTCCCCCCTCTCTTGCTAGCTCCTGCTTCAATTTAGGCTAATTATGTTGCTTGGGTGGGTTGGAGAGGAGTAGCTTCACAGGACACTCTCTATATAGGTTTTTGTGCTGCTTATTTCTAGGCGCTCCGCGGACTATTGTTGTTCGCTCTTTTATTTTTGTTGTAATTATATTAACAGCTCTTGCTGCTATTGTTGTTGTTTTTATTATCTGCACCTGACTTGTTGGCTATTTATGTGTGTGGCTTTTCCGCCATTGCTTGTTGGCTTTAAACAAAAAGGAAAGTTTAAAAAAACAACATGAACCTCGTTCAGCGGAAAAAGTTGAATATTATTGTTAGCTGTCAGGCTATGACAATATATTTATATTTATAAATATTTATAAATATTTGTTAATTGCTCTTGTTGTCGCTAGATTTGTGAATGGCCATAAATAATGTCCAACGATGGCAGAATGCGGGAATATAATAAAAACATGCATATTTCAAATAATTGTTGTTGTTGCTTATAAGGCAGTTACATGGACTGGCATGTGGCAGGAGCAGGTGTCTTTTTAAAATATTGTCAAATATTTATAAGGATTTTATTTAAATAATCAGAATAACTAAATTATATTTAATTTTAGATATAATAATACTAAAAGTCATGTGAAAATTGTTTCTTTGGTAAGAATACATTAGTTTAGATTTTAAAATTAATTTTCATCATGTTATTAATAATTTTCTTTGCCAATTTATTACTTCAATTATGTGACTAATGTTTCTATTGTTCAATTTTTGGCCTAGCTTAAATAATTATAAAGTGAAAAAAGCTTCTAAATTTCAAACAAATTTCCCCAAAGCCTTGATTCTCTAGATGAGACCATTATTTCAGCAAATTGATGTATGAATATTGCTTGAACTAAAAACCAAAAATTTCCGAAAAATATAAGCCACAATAAACAAATATTTTTAATTGCCTATCTGGGCCACCGGATTGCTTTCGCCATTATTTCCAGCACATATTTTTTATTTAATCCTTCCGTTTATGGACCATATTTTGTTATGTGATTTGCTTGATTTTTATTTAGGAAGTTATGCAATTTGTTGTGGTTTTTGGAATTTACTGCATTCTTGGCAATAATTTGTATTTTATGGAATTTAATTGATTTTTGTGACACACATTTTTGTCTAGGGAATAAATATTTTCCTCTTAAATTATTTTTTCCCTTTTTTAACTCAAAATAAAAGTTTCCTTTCCAACTTTGAGTTTAAGTCACCAACTCAATTGCCCGGCAAGCGTTTTCCTGACGCTCTAAATCAACCAAGGGGTTAAGCAGTTTGAGGGGCAGGGGCAAGGGATTTCGAATTTATGTGGCAAGGTCTCCGCTCTCCTTGTTTTTTTCCGCTTTTTCACGCTTTTCCTTTGCCGAGAGAAACTGAGAAAAGGCTGCTGTGTAATTAATCTTTGGCCAAAATGCTTGAAAATTTATGTCTTTAACTTGACTGCAGTGCCGCTCCGTGGAGGGGGAGGGGAGTCAGTGGCAAGGGGAAGGAAGGACGTTTAATAGTTTTTGCCTTTAACTTTGCCGTTGTTTTCGTTCGCGTCGCGATTAAAAGTGATTAATAGCCAACATTTTATTACCGCACAGAGGCAGCACTAAAAGGGGGAAACCCCCAAAACAACTTAATGTCCAAATGAAATAAGTGAAATTTTCACACCGAAATTAATAAAGACATTAGTGCGTGTGGGCGTGGCTCGTTTGGGGCATTTAACGTTGGCAAAAGCGGCCAAAATGTGTGCCCAGGATCCATTTATTCAGCACCAGCTGCCGCATCGCCATAATAAAACCGAGCACCACCATTGCCACCAGCAGCGTGTACGTACGGTTGTCGATGAGCAGGAGCAACAGGCTCCAGGGACGAGGAAATCGGCCACAGGATGCGTATCCGGCCGAAGGACAGCCGCCACAACTCTGCAGATTTGGTATATTCTACATGTGATACTAGTCCTAATCGGTGAGTTATAAATCTCCCTTAAAATATATAAAAAGTCTACCCTTTTTTATACCGAATGCATCCTAAATGGTTCGTAATTAATGGAGGGGTCTGCTGGTCCCTATTTACTTTTCTTTTTGTATGTATTATCTGGGGGAATGTTAAAACATTAATGGCAAACATGTGCGTAAGTTTGCTAAAGTCAAGTGTGCAGCAATTAATTTATATGAGTGTAATAATAGTGGAAAGTTCATCCAGGGGTTAACTTATGGGAATGATTTTTGGTCTTGATAATTGCTTGAAGAAATGAAATGAGAGTTTAACAATAGAAAATGTCTGACTTAACTACAGAATACGTAAATCTCAGCTTAAAACTTCTTTATAAATATTATAAGACATTTAAAATTAATGGTAATTAATTTCTCTCTAGAAACCAAAAAAACTTATTTATATAACAACTGAACTTCTATCGCCATCAAAGATTTATACCAAGAAGTACAAACAACACAAATATTTTAAATGTTTGCAAGAGATTCCCAGGAATCTGAAGACAAGCAAAAAAGTTTACACACTTCATAATCAAACATTTTTACAACATTGCTGTTGGGAAAGAGCAAAAAGCCAGCGCCCCCCCAAATCGAATTCTTGGGAAAATCCCAAGGAAAACAATCAACAAATTGAAAGCCAAAGAGGAAAACAATCGAACAAGTCCAATGGCCAGAGACAAAAGAGAGCCGATAAGGACAAATTGCAAGACGCAAACGGAATAGAAATTAATAAATTGGACAAGAGGTTCCCACTTTTGGGGATTCCAATGATTTAAAATACCCTGTAATTTTTAAGAGAAAAGGTATATAGGCATATGGAAGAGGAATGTTTTGAAAGGTTTTTAAACATTTTTAAGCCAGAATTCCAGAAGGAAAAATATTGTATTACCGAAAAATCACAAACAATTAAAATTTTGTTTATCATTTATTAAATTATTTTAATATTTGTTTACTGCATTATTTTCCTTAAAAATTCTTTTTTTTATATTTTGATATATACAATTTTTTTAATCTATATTATAGAGTATTTTTAGTAAATGTTTTCCCATTTTTCCAACATTTTCATGTTGTTATTGACACAGTTTTTTGGGGTTCAGGCAAGTTAAGTTGACATTTCCGCCAAGAGCGACACGTGAGGGTCCTGCTAATGGTGGTGGTGATGGTGGTGCTGCTGCCGGAAAATCGTTGGGGGAAAAGCCCGGAAAAGTGCGGGGGAAGACTGTTACTGTCTTTTCATTATTTTCAAATCATATCACAAAAGGCAGAGCGCAGAGCAGCAAAGGAGATAGAGAATGCTTAGCGGCGGAAGCGGATATGGAACCGAGTGAATGTTTGCACACCAGCAGGAGTCCTGCCCCTCTCTCCTCCTCTCTGCCACCCACTGTTATCCTTGCCGCTTTGCTCTATCTCGCTGTGTGTGTGTGTGTGTGTGTGCGTTGGCTTAATTCAACGTCTCATTTGCATACATTAAAATGTCACATTTTACATGTCGTTTGTGCGTCTCGCCTTAAGCCTAACAGCAGTAACAGCATCCGCAGCAGAAGCCAACGTCAGTTAACGTTAAGGATACTCCTGCTCCCGCGGCAGGACCCCCGTCTGGTGGTGTAGTATCCCCTAGAAGCCCCTCCTACACATAAACTACATTAGCAATTGGAGGCAGCCGAAGGCAGCCATGTAAAAATGGCTTAACGCGCAAATCTTTCAACTAAACATTAATCCTAATGGTTTTCAATTTTGTTGCGCCTTCTGTGGCAAGTCAAGTTCGCTTTCCTTTGGTTTTTTTTTTTTTTTTTGCCAAGCATTTCTTCATCATCATTGCTGCTTTTCTTTTTTTTTTGCATACCGAACTCCTCCACTTTTCATTTTTTGCGCTTTGACTTTGGCTCTGGTTGTGGGCCCTGCTTTGCATGTTAATACGCTCTTTGATATTGCCGAGCAGCGCCTGCAGCCTGATTGCTTCTGACAGCGTCTCCACATCAACCCCACAGTGGTCCCAACCCCCTCAGAATTTCCATCTCCCCGCTATTGCTTTCCCCAGGCTAACTGTAAATATGAAATTCGTTAAAATTTCATTGGAAATTCAGTTCGTTCTCATTGAATTTTCAGCCAAAAATAATGCTTAAGCTGAGAGGCGAAACGCAAATAAAATAGCTCCACCTGCTCTGACTTTTCATCTATATATATTGTGATATATATATATTCATATCCCCCATTTGGCCCCCTCTCATTAGCTGCTAACACAATTTCCCATTAATCAAGTCGGTCTCACAGTGGAAAGTGCCCTTGACTCACTTTACAGGGGAAAAAGCCAAGCCAAGGCAGGGGGTCAAAATAATCATGTGAAATGCGGCAATAACTCAACCGCCCGCCTTTTAAATATTTATATGTATATATATTTCTTGGTAATTGATCCGAATTACATTTTGTGGGTTCTATAATGTTTATAGGGTATGGGAAATGAGAAAGGTTTGATTTGAATTTGAATATGTTGCAAAAAGGAATTATTTAAATATCATTAAAAAAGTAGGAATGGATGTGTTTTTATGATGCATTGTAGTTTTTTATATATTAAGCTAAACCGAATGAAATATAACTAATAACTAAAGGATCAGAATTATGTATAAAGCCCTGACAATATGTTGTAGAAAGAAATTAATATTTTTTCAATCTCGATCCACAAAGAAGGAAAGAACCGAAAATCGGGAAGCTGAAGTTTATGTATCCTTGAAAGAAAATCGATCATAGCTCAGCCAAAAATGCATTAATTTCAATTCGGAAAGGTTTTATATGCTAGTTTTTAGTAGGTTAAGATTATTATAAATTAAAAATCTAAAATATTAAAATTTTTTTCCCAATTTTTGACAATTTTGGATATATATAATATATAAAATTTCGAAAAAATGTTCAATACATTTTTTTCTTCAAAACATATCAAGATCGACTCGGCTTTTAATACTGATCTAGAATATATATATAGGGTCGGAAACGGTTCCTTCACTTCTTTGGAGGCTTATGACTAGTATTATAATTATCTGCAAGGGTATACAAATATTATTAAACTTCACTTAAATCTTTAAAATTATGCTTTATATAATTAACTTTAATAGTATAATAATTTTTTTAACATTAATAATTTTTTTTTTGCTGCTTAGTTAAAGTATAAATAAATTATTAAATCAACATATCTTCCTAAAATATCAACACTTTCACTTATTGATCCCAATATGGACGCTTGTCATTTATTCAGGCCAAAAACTACCCAGGAGATTATGCTTATGCCAGCCTTATGGCATACATATGTATGTACATTATGCACACTAATACCCGTGCTATGTATTTAGTTATCCCCCCAACACACAGATATACAAACATTGCCATTAAATTGTTGCTGACAAACTGAGCAAAAGCTCAAGTAGGCTTTTGTTTAAATAAAACTGTGTCGCCACAATGGCCAAGAGCCACTGTGTATCTGTGTGGGAGAGTGTTGTTTTTTTTCTCTCCTGTTGTCTGTGTGTGTTTGTTTTGATTATCCACCACACTCTCACACACACATATACGCAGACAGATTGCAACATTAGATAGAACCACAGGCTCGTATCAATGTCCTGCGAGTGTGTGTTTGCCAGACAAAAACATTTTGAGCCACTAAGCTTTTGTTGAAGTTTATTCTCCACATTCGGCCAATTGATGGAAGCGCCACGATTGTTTCTATTTTATTTTTTGTTTCACTTTGCACTTGACATAAGCAGCAGGTAGTAAAGGTGTCTCAAACACAAATAAATCATAGGGAAATCAGAGGGAGGTGCTGGGGGGGGCAAAATGTTCATCAGCAACTGTAATCCAAAACATTCGTACATATTTCATGGCACTTTTTCGGTGACAGCAGTTTGACGTAACAAATTGCATAAAATGTATTTGGTGTTCAAATTACGTAAGCATTAAATATAAATATAACAATTTGATGGCATTAGTACTTGGTGTGCATTTGACACACATATAAATTAATGTGGATTTTATACGGGAAACTTAATTCTTGATTGTTGAATGCATTAATTTTTTTGGCAATTTCACTTGTTATGTAAAATAAACCGATTAAATTTTAGTTATTTAAATATTAAATTAGATTTATTATTTTATTTTAAAGAAATATATTTTCTATAAAACAAATTTAATGTATTATTACTTATATTGATTTTTCCTCTTAATATATACATTTGTTTATTAGGGAAATTCTACCATTTCAATTAGCCGAAATAGCTAAAAGCTTAGGAAAAAGGAGACAAAAAAGCAAACAAAGTCGCAGGACTTGACAAACAGGACCCTGTCGTTCGGTTCACTTGGGTTCAATTCAGCTCGAACCGGCCAGAGAACGCCCCTAAGCAAATTGAAACAAAATAAAACGCTCGCCGTGTGCTGACTTCTTTTGGCCTTTCTTTTTCGTTTGGCTTTATTGAAATCATTAGAGCGTTGAGGAAGCCAACAAAAAAAAAGCATAGTATTTTTGGGCCTTGGTAGCATTAATGTCTGACGAGGCTCAGACGAACGAACGAACGACCGACTGACGCCTATTAATCATGCAGACTTTACGTTCCATTAGGCAGTCAACAAGTGAGAGGAAAGGAATGGAGAAAAAGAGAGGGAAAATGGTTAAAGAAGATGTGTGACTACATATACCCAAAAATGTTTGAAACATAATTCCTCAACTTGGTCGGATTACGATTGGGTCAAGATTGGTTCAAGCCTAAATAAACTGGGAAACAGCAGCAAGGTGAAAGTCAGTCAAAGGATACTCTGTAAATATTATATTTTTCACAAGAAATATTTGTTAAATAAGATTTCTAAAAAAAGTTGATAAATATTTCTCGACTTTAAAAACACAATTTAAGGAGCCTGAGTTAGGTTAACCTTATACTTAATCCCAAATGTGTTACTAATTTCCTTGGTTTTGTAAAATGCTCAAACGTTCGAAACGAAAAAGAATGTTTTCAATTTGTTTTTTAAACTCAATATCCTGCAAACGGCGTCCTTCTCAATTTTCACAGCACCCGCACCACTTGCGGCATGTGCGAGGAGGGTTCAAAGTGTAAGCGAAGGAGCCAAAAGGACGAGGCCTTGGCTGGACAAGGAGTGAAGCAGCCGTGGAGCTGTGGCAGAAACAGAGAAGCGCAAACATTGCGCAGCAAACAAAGTCAGTGGCCGCTGGCTGCCACTTGGCCATTTGCCTGCCCCGAACTTCTGGCTCCTAATGGCCAAAATATTGTATTACAACAAATTGTGCAGCTACCCCGAAAAAAAGAGCAACGAAATCGGTGGGGGCGAAACACCCTTTAAAAAATGGAGAAATGCCCTGAAAAGGGTCTCTCATTCGCCCCGCTTTTCCCCATCAGCTGCTGCTGCTGCTAACGATATGGAAAATTTATCAAAAAATCCAAGGGGCCGGCAACAACATGACACCGTCTGACCGCTCGTCCAGGCATAAAATAATCAGCACAGTCAAGGATACCCAGGATCCGTGGGTGGGTGGAAAAAAAGGGCAAATGTTGGGCTAAAAGCCTTTCCAGGTCAGAACTGGCCAGGGCAACCCACAAACTCAAGGGCGTTGATGGCCAGCAAATTGATTTGGATTCACAGTCAGAAATTATCAAATGTGCAAATCGAGCTGAGAAATCTCTCGATTAGATCTAGATGGGAATGGGAAGATTAATGGGGTTACAAGAGCTGAAATGATACAGAAATAAACGTATAAAGATTAGGTAAAATTTAAGCTTTGACCTCTTTAATTAAGTCTGCCATAAATTTATATATCACAATAAAATCCCATTGAAGAAAAGTAAAGTATTGCTAAAATATGTAAAAACAGTGACTTAAATTTCTTTATAAGTAAATCCTGACCTTCAGTGAGCTATTTTTACAGTTTTATGCACTCTGCGGAAGAGAGCACTTGATTAGGAGAAAGCTCAGGCAAGCGAAAGTAAAGGCTTGAGACCCTCGAAGGAAGGAACAGATTGGAGGAGAGTGTAGGATACCCACACTTGCAATCAGAGCCTGGCTGAGTCCTGTAAGCCGCTCACCAAAGCGTAAAGACAATTCAATCGATGCCACACACACACTTCGGGCCAAGTTAAGTTCCTTGCTCACTTCGGGCCAAAGTGTTTGAAATATTTTCACTTGTGTCATTTCCTCGGACACATTCCCACGGAAAACGGCTCGGAAGTTCTGTTCAGGGGATGGGCTCGTGTCTGGCCAAGGAAACATTACTTACATGTGCCTCGCTCATGTTCCTCCCTCTATCTCTCTCTCTTTAGCTGCAACTCGAGCTGATTTATTCACGCGTCATTTGCCACGCCCCCGCCCGTCACGCGCCCATCGAGACGCACTCGAGAGCGGCCCTGGAAAATGGCAAATGCCAACTCAATGTTGGTTTTCTTCTCTATTTTTTTAAGACCATTTAGAGAGGAGAGCTCAAGGATACTTAATAGGGAGGAAAGAAAGTAAAGATACTTAAAATAAACTTTATTTAAATATAAATTTGTAAGACATATATTGTGAAAGTAAATTTAGTTATGCTTCATTATAAAATAAATCAAAATTAAGCTTGAAATAACTACAATATGTTTAAATTTATGTAGTTTAAATGTGAATAATAAATTCTTAATAATAATAAATAATTCTTACTGTTACTATGGATCACTTAAGTTAATTTTCTTATATATTCAACATATTTAAGCAATCTGATCACTTTCCAGGGTATCCTCTCCCACTTTATCTCTGGTAGTCTCTTTTCTCGTGTTAGATGCCTGCAGTGGATTTTTGGCAGTGACTGTTCGCCGCAAATAGAGCGTAAAAATTCCGCCTCCGGCGGCAGCTTTTTGCTTTTTCTGCTAATGCTCCGTGCTCCCTGCTCCCTGCTACCAAAGTGAAAGTTGCCGGGCGAAAGTTTGCCGTTTGACTGGACCAGGGCACTGAGTTCCCGTAATTTATTTGGAGCGCCGCCGCCGCTGCCGCTGGTAATCAATGCCTCCAGTGAGTGTGCGGATGGGTTAAGCTTATCGCATCCGCTTTTCGTTTCGAGCAAAGTGGCCCAGAAGGGAGCGGTAGCTGAATGCGGGACAGTTTTATGGCCGCCAGTTGAAAGGTCACTGCAGATGGTCGATTTGTGGCCCTCACTCCCATGCCTTTGGCCAGGATTTATGACGAACATGCTGCAACATCCTGTTAACATACCCATTTGCATATCCTCTTGCACAAGAGCACATTCAATGGCTTCTGGCCGCTTCGGTTCCCTTACAACACATACAAACAAAAAACATACAAATAAAAATGGTAAAAATACTGCCACATCCATAACAATAAAACCGCATTAGCAGCTGGCGATGCTACAAAACAATGCCAGTCAAATTGTTAGCTAAATTATAACCATCATTTTAATGGTTACTTTCGTTTTTATTTCGTTCTGTTGCGCGAAAAACCAAAAGCTCAGCGCAAAAATCGCCACGCAAATGATGCTCAAGATGGGCAACAACAATGATGGCAAAAAAACAACAAAAATTTGCAGATTGTCATGGGAAATATTTTTGGAACTGAGCGAATTTTAAATGTCCTTTTTTGTGAGATTGGAACTGAAAAAATGGGGAAATTTTCTTTCTAAAATAATTCTTAATACATAGGTTTTAAAAACAGAAATTATTTTGAATCAAAGAAGAAGATAAGTGCCTTTATTTTGTTTCTAAATAAAATTAAGTTATTCCAAGGAGCTTTATAAAAACAAAAACAAAATTTACTTTAAGCTTATATTTATAAAATAAAATTAAATTAAATATTTACATATTTTATCCTCTTATTTCCTGACTTCCTTTAACTATAATCTTTTCTACAGCATTTTTTAAGCCCCTTAATGTAACTTAAACTTTTTGATAGAGTATCTTTCGATTTTAACTGAAAAATGCACAGCACTTGTGTGCAGTTGTCGCGGCCACAAAGTAAAGAGAAAATCTGGGGGGGAAAAGTGCAGAAGGCGGGGAAAAGGAGTGAGGAAAACTGCCAATGGCCTCAATGAGCCTTTGAGAGCGTGTGCGCGTGTATGTGCATTCAGCGCCTTTCATTATGACAGCGAAAATTTCCCACTCTGCCTGCTTAACTTTCCTTTTCTACTTTTTACGCTCCTCCCCCCTTCGAGTCGTTGCTTTTTGCTGCTTTGTGCATATCATAAAATTTTAATTGAATTCTGACATTTTACCATGTGGGAATGGAAGTAGAGATTACACCAACTTTACAGCTGTCAATAACTTTGATGTCGCCGAAAGTCTCCCGCTGGCTCTCTTTTTTCCCTTTCCCCTTTTTTTTATTTATGCGCCTCGTTTCGTTATTTTCCATGAAAATGGGCGAACTACTTTTCGGCTTTGGGCGTTGTTAACATTTCATTTTTGCCGCATTTCACTCTGACGGCGATGCGTTTTATGAATTCAGTTATTCTGTTGGCTGCATATTCAATTTTTTATACGCTCTACCCACCGCAGCATCTCTGCCGCTGCTTCCTTTTTACCGCCACCCCCACCACCACCCCCATGGGGTTTTCCCGGATTAATTCGGCTCTGTGGGTATACGAAAAAAATGCAAAAAAAAGAAACATTTCAATGACATTTTTAATGCAATTTTAATATGCGCGCGCAGCTTTTTTAAATATTTAATATTTAATATTCGCGAGCTCTTCTTTCTTTTTTTTTGTGTCAGTCGTCTCTCAGTGCTGGTTAAAAGTTAATTACCAACAATATTTGCGCTGCACTTAATAAATTCAATAAAATGCTGTGCGAATTTCCTCTTACTTGTGCCGTTCACAGAGAGTACGTAATATTTTAAATTTAATCTTTGAATGTCAAATTAACACAAATAAGAAAATGAAGCAGTGATACATGAACCGGGGACGTTTTTTAATGAGCTTTTTTTTAAACTGAATCAGTTTCGTATGTTTCTGGAATATTAACGATAAATGCAGGACATAAAAATTAAAGCTTCTTTGGTTATTTATTTAAGATCTTTAAGCCTTTGGAAAAATAGGGAATATTTTTACATACATGCTTTCACCCCTCAACTCCAAAAGCAAATATCTATTTTATTATGCATTTGGCGCCTAATTAAAATAACGCAAGAAAAGAGGGACACAAACTCCGGAAGAAGTAATATAAAAATGTAAAATAAAAGCCAAGTAGGAGAAACAAAAATCATAAAAACAATAACAAAAAGTAATCAAAAAGTGGAGCACTTTACTTTTGTTTGTCCTTACCGCACAGGGGGAAATAAAGCAGGAGATAGCGAGTTGCGAAGTGAGGGTTGAGGGGGTTGTTGGCCCGAAAGGAGATGGCAAAGTCCGTTTCGGGCAGATGTTTTTATAGCTCATAAATTCGTAAGATGCTGTGCGGAATTGCCAAGAAGCGAAGAGTTGGAGAGCCGGGGAGAATCGGAAAATCGTCGAAAGGGGGGGCAGTGAAGGCAACAAAACATCAGAATTCATTGGCTTCTGCCAAGTTTTGTTTATCCTTTCGCTGCCTTGGCATATAAACGCCTCTCCAACTGCCGGCTTCCACTCTCTCTCTCTCTCCACCCAAATCAATACAAAATTGATGAATACAAATGATCATAAAAAACAATAAAAAGCAATGCCAAAAAAGCAGCTGTATCTTGGGGCTGGGAGGGAGGTCGGTCTGTGCCCTGATTTGGTTATAAAAATCCCAGCCACGTACTTTGCTCTGTTTTCCTTCTTCGCCCAACAATGTTGGCAAATATTGCCTTGGCAAGATTTCCAGACAAATGCATTTTCATTTATTATTCATATATGAGTCTAGATAATGACAGTCAGCCACTCATTTGAAATTAATTTCGCGGAATAAAGCACCAACTCAAAGATGTACGAGATAAATTATTAGAAAATCGCAGGCGTGGGCGCTGAAAATATAAAAATAAGGTGGAAATTCAGGCAGCTATCAAGGAGGGATAAGGGATAACGATGCGTCTCCTGGCGCTTGTCTGCTCCTGGCATCTATGGCAACTGTGTGGAGAAACGCTTAGAGAAATGGAGAAAACGAAGCAGTCAGTCGTCGTCCTGCTTGATTTCAAGCGTATCGCTATCTAATGGTATTCGTAGAGTCAAAGATACAAACACCTAAAGTACACTGAGAAAAAATATAAATTCTACAAACACATAGAAATATATATATGTAGGAATTTATTAATTCACTGTTTATTTTAGGAATTTAGTTTAAACATAAGTGCTTATTTCTTAGTTTGACAATGTTCTTTTTCAATTAACTTTCACGAGCTCTTTCTTGTACCACTTCTTCTCTGCGTGATCTCTCAGTAGTGATGACAAAATTCAACTTATCGATATAACTTAAGAACTGCCGATTAGTATTTTTGAAGGCATGTAGTTGCCAGATAACTTAGCCCGCTTCGAGTCTGACGCAAAGGAAACCCGCCTGTTTCAAATCCCACATTCGGCCCTCCTGGCTCATCATTCGCCTCGAATGAACCTGACCATGGCTTCATGTACTCAGAAACTGTTGATGTTTTAAATGGCCCCTCTGTATCTCCCACTCGTTCTACCTCGTATCTTCCATGACCCTTTACAGCTACTATCTTGTATGGCCCTAAGAACTTTCCCTTAAGTTTCAGTCCGACTCCGTACTGGGTTCTCTTGATCGCAACTAGGTCATTGATTCGATAAACTTTTTCTTGTTTCCTTTTCGAGTCAAACGCTTTCTTATTCTCGTCCTGTACCGCTTTGATGTTCTCTCTGGCTGCTTGGCGATATTTCTCCCTTTCTTCATCCAGCTCTTTCACCACAAGCTCCTGCATCAAATCCTTGAGTTCATTGCAATCAGTTAGCCGCATCTCTACTCCTGTCAATAGCTTGAACGGCGTGATCTTTGTGCTTCTTGGCTCAGTGCTATTGATAATCTGCTGAACTCTTCCAACATATTTATACCATGCATAAGGGCTTTCATAACTTAACTTTGCAAGCATTGGTACGACGATCTTGTGAATCCTCTCGACTTGGCCATTTCCGCGCGGCACACCTGTCGCTATAAGCAGATGCTGGATGTTGTTCGACTCGCAATACTCCTTGAACGCTAAAGAAGTAAAAGCAGTGCCTCTGTCGCTAACTATACGGCAAGGATTACCGAAATGTACTGCTTGTTTTTCCAGGCAAGCTAAAACTTCCTCGACACCAGTGCTACGAGTTGGGTAGAGCCAGACATACTTTGAAAAACCATCGACTACTACAAGAATATGATTGTAGCGCTTGGCTGTCAACTCCATTGGCCCGACATGATCGATGTGGTA